>JAPMOR010011645.1:192463-212614 GCA_026543865.1 Argiope aurantia
GATATAGTACAAAATTTGATATGGATTTATATTTCTGACGATACAATTAGGCATCTAATTTTATCTATTTTCTTTGAGTTATTATCATTATTCAATTGCATTTATTTTTATTACCTTCACATGCACATGGACAGATAGATGTATAAAAACACTGAGGCGGATTTAGGTATTTAGCGACCCTAAGGAGTAAACATTATGAGGCCCTTCTTTTAAGAAACTAGTCACTTTAGTTTCACATTTCAGTGCTAAAAGTTAATGTTTAGTAAAGTTAATGTTTTTATATGAGTTAATTTTTATATTTGATTACGTTCCTGAAAATGTATTTGCTTTTATTTATCGACTAGTCGCCTTTGACGACCAGCTGGTTCGCCGAGGTAATGATTACCTTTAATTTCAGGTATATCGTTTGGATAGAAGATTGTATGCATGATCCCGTGGATCAGCCAGCCATTAAAGATGTGTTCCTTTATTGTGTGACAGTTCTATAACGCCGTTAAAAACGTAAATATCTAGTCCATCTATCTTTTAAATTTCGCTTGAACTTATTCACAGACAAATTCAAATATTTGTTTATTTATTTATTGTAATTCAGGCGATCTGAAACTTGGAAATTCTCTAAATCTGAAGATAGAATTTATTCACGATTATAAAACAGAATTTTTTGCACATAAGAAAATAATGAGAGAAGATGAAAAATTTGTGTTTTATGTGCAACCAAAATTTATAAATGCAATAAATGATTACATTCGACAATTTGGCACGCAACAGAGTACTGACTTGAGTAGAAACAATCAGATGATTCTGAGACGTAGGTTGGGAGGGGAGGTTGCATTGCTAAGATAAAAAGATAGTGCCTTTATTTTATCTTGGGAAGAAAAACACGATAAGAGAGCTGAAAAAATATTGTTATACTTGGGCTGGAAAAGGAGATATTAAGGCTTGAAAATACTATTATAATTAAAAACTTAGCACAGAATTTAATATTTTTTAAACCTTTTTAAAACCGTTTGCAAATAATGTTTTTTTTTATTTATGTATTTTAATGATGATGATATCGTGTCCGCGAAACCACGGAAAGGGGGTGCAGTAGCTTCTGAGGGTAAAGACACCTGAATGAAGATGACGGGGGGGGGGGGGGGGGGGCTCACACCTCACCGATAGAACACAGGGTAAAGAATAACCATCCCCGATCCCGGGACACCCAGATAACGGGGAAGACACGCTACCCCTAAGCCAGGACGCCGTTTCTTTTTTGCTTTGTTTTTTAATCCTTTCCAAATAAAAACACAGAAATATAATTTGGACAAACTTAGCATTTGAGTCTTTAGAAAGGGTTAACATTTTTTTTTTCTACTGTCCTGTTTTAAAAATTGCTTTAAATATTTTTACTTCCTCGTAAACATGGTACACAAAAAGAAAAAAAACTCCGACTTCGAAATTTTGTCAATTTTCCACGTTTTTCATACCACCCTGAGTTCCTAAGAAACATTTTTAGAAAATGTCTGTCTGTCCGTCCGCCTACCTGTCTGTCTGCGACTCCAAAATGCTTTCAGCTCGAAGGATATAATTTGCTATCTGGTCTTAAGACCAAATTTGTAGATTTCATAAAAATGTGAGTTCAATCCATTCAGAAGACACGTCTTGCTGTTGGAATATATTTTTGAATTATATCTATCTGTCTGTGACCGTGATTATTCAAAATCATTTGAGCTAAATAGATGAAATCTGTATCTATTCTTAACACCAAATTCGTAGATTTCATTTAAATTGTAAATAAAGCTCGTTATAGGAAACTTATCTGTCTATCTGTCCAACTACAAGTGAACTAGGCAACTATAAAACTCGTAGAAATGGATGTATCGATTTTGATACAAAATTTCAGCATTTAAATTGCAGATCCGTAACAAATTCTGAACTAAATTAATCAATAGATTGTACTTTCGCATGCACGAAAATTCCGTAAAATAAATGAAATTTGGCATGTGATCCTGTTAATTAAAATTATAGTTTTCTGTGCACGATTTTGGTTCCCATCGTTCGAAAAGGGGCATCCAAAATGCATCTCCTTTTTTTATTTTATTATACTAATATACCAAAAGATCTAATTAACAGGAATTAAAAAGTTGAGCACTCGTCGAGTTCATTGCTTTTCTGAAATCCACAACATTTGGTTAGAAAACATCGCGAGAAAATTTCGGGGAGACTACTGCAACTGCTGGAAATTTTTTGAAGTTGACCTGCTATTATATACTTCATTATTTCAGGTTGTCTTAATATTTGTAAGTTAAAAATTGCTTATATAGATTAAATTAAAATAAATAAAAAAAATATTTGGGTCTTTTAGGGGGGGAGAGAATTAAAACAAAAAGGCAGCACATGAAATTTATAACATCTATGGGCCTCTACACAGATAAGCCTGGTTATATTTCAGGCGTAATAGCCCCTATAACGAGGGTAAGTAGCACCCATGATATGTGATTTCGTGATGATGACATGATGATTCCGCTCCCTACCCATCGTCATCATGCACTTAAAATGTGTAAATAGCCTCCCATTGTACAAAATATTGTACAATATCTTCAAGACTTTTTCAATATTCTGAATGTTGTAAAATGTCATGAGGTTATCGCAACAATGATATTGGGTATTTCATGCAAACAGGGGGGAGGGGGATAAAATATTATTTTCTACCTCCCCATCATATTTGAATTCAGAAATTAGCATAAATGCCGTAATGGCGTCCCTTAAGACAGGCGCTCAGAACATTTACATCACTTTGACCCTGGTCGCTACGCCATTGCATCAGATATGATTTATTCTAACGACGCCTAAGCTCACAGCTCAAAAGAGAAAAAAAAAACGCCATTCAACAGAATTTAATACGCTAATATTATTTCCTACCCAAAAGTAAATATAGTTACGAGGTGTTCTAACTCAAACAAAAATTTCACAAAAGCATCATTTCCCGCCACCCCAGAATAGTGCTCCCACGACAGAAATTGAATGTCCGATGCCGCAGCGGCACAGTCAAAGGTAAACAGGATTGAACATGCGCACACGGCATTATTTCCCTCCAAAGCAATAATAGTGCAGTGAACAGTCTCAAAACCTTGCCGGGTTACCAGATATACAGATAAATCTCCCTTATGGCGACAGGCGTGGCTAAAACAGTTCATACTTTCCAATACGGAGTATTGGAAGTTCGGATAAAATGTCACTTTGACAAACGTTCGTATTTTGCACGATTTTAGGGATATATAAATACACGCGATTCTGTTTGGAAAAAGATTGATTCAAATAATGAATTGAAATTCTTGCAGAATTAGAAATAGACAATGAGTTTCAAAACACAAGAAGTCAAAAATCAGTTCCATTATAATTGCTTTTTTTAATACAATGCTACTATATTTTCTGTAAATAGCATGCTGTAAAAATCAGCCAAAGCGCTAAACAGAACAAACAGCTGGATGTAAAGATGCCAAATTTGGCAGGCTTAGCATGTGCTCATTGACAAAGGATTTTCACAAATTTGATTTCGTTTTTTAATTAATTAGAAAATAATCGAAATTTTTAAAAGTTTCTCAAAAACTTCGAAGTATATTATCTTACAAAAATATTTTTATTCTAATTTAAAATACTAAAACTTTAAATTTTTTTGTGATATTAATTTCATTTCTGCACAACATATTTTTTAATCCGAATAAATTTATCGAAGATTTTAAATACAATTTTGGACAATGTTTTCCCTTATATAGTCTTCTGCAACCAGATAATGTTTGAGAATAATCAATGGAAATGTCTTAATAGTTCTCGTCAATCAAAGAAAAATTAATTTTTAGATTAATTTTAAAAACTGTCCAGTTAAAAATAAATAAAGCTTTAAGATGTTTCAAAATAATTAAGGTTTTATTACTTTTACAATGTTTGTTACATTGCTTTTTTTTTCCTGTAAATTGCGTAGCTTAAAAATTGTTACACACAGAATGCTATTGCTAATGCAATCAAGTCCGATGAACAAAAGACTATAAAACTTTATCATGCTGTTTTACTTCGTCCCAGAGATTCGAATTTTTCTTAACATTCTTGATCTTTGTTAAAAGCAGATCTTCGACAGATTTTAATTAAGATATGCAATATATGAATATTTTGAAAAACGCTCCAAAATAGTTATATTTTTGAATTTTTGGATAAAAAAGATTGAAAAAAAAAACATTTACGAAGACAAAATATAGCAGTTAAGTGAACAAATGTTTTTTTAATGCATAAAAAAAGTGCATTTAAAAAAAAAATCTTAAGAAGAAAATTTTTAGTTTAGAGGCTTATTATACGATTTGCTTAACATTTTGCAAATAGTTTAAGAAATATAATATCTGATTCGTGAATTAAAAAATAAGCTATATTTCTATCCATTCCTTAAATATTGGTGTTAAAATGATAAATAACATGAAATTTCCAATTTTTTTCACATTGTGAAGCATTAAAAAAAACTATAAAATATTTATGAACGAATAGGTTACTTGAACTGCAAGTCAGGAGCTGCAGAATATATTAAGAAATTACTATACTAAATCTGAACTAAAAATATGCATTAGGTTTTAATTTATGAGGTTTCTCGTAAGAAAACTAGACCAAAGATTGGGAATTGAGAAAACAGCATCTAGAGAAATAAAATAGCTTTAAAGCGTATATAAACGTAAATATAAAAATCAATGCAATTTCCCCAAAAAATAGAAAAATTTCAAACTAGCTTTATAAAAAAATGTATTAAATATTAAAAATATTAAATAAAAGAAATTCATATTTTCGTAAGAAAAAGACTTTTCAACGTAGTCATGAAAAGAGAGAAAATATCGAGAATGGCACTGATTGATTGAAATAAATTAACAGGCGTAAAGCAACGGATGTTCTCGTTGATGAGTGCGGTTTCAATTCAAGAAATTCCTGAACAGAATCAAACTCCTACAATTGAAAAGAAAGCAAATTTAGTTAATTACTTGTGAAAGTGCGGTACTTTATGTTAAATATTTTCATTTATTTATTAATTTTAAATAAGCAGACTACAGAGATTGACTCCATTTATAGAGAGCGTTAATCAAAAACACAGAAGGAGCACAAACCACAAAGCTAATTAAAACACACATAAAAAAAAAAGAACAGCAAAGAATAAAAAATTTTCTAAAAGAAAAAAAAACTACCATTTATCAACACAGAAGCATGGGTACACATAAATACCTCAATATATATAGTTAAAAAAAAGTGTGCAGTCAAGTATTAACCGCTTAACTGTTTTGCCCGAGTGCCATACGTACATTGATTTATCGAATTTTGATCATTGTAAGCAAAAAATAAACCATTCATAACGATTATAATTCAATATTAAAATTACTTCGAATACATAGATAAGTCGAGTATTCAATGGATTTTCATTTGAATCAAAATAAGAAAATATTCCCAAAATAGAAGGCGTCATCTTATTAGATAGTAAAGAAAATAAAACAATTAAAGGGTTAAAAAAATTATAAAGTGGAAAAACGAAGTAAGGTCAAGTGCATAAAAATTCAGAACAAGTCGCTTTAAAAACGCTAAGAATTATGAATGTCAAGTTCCCCAGAGATCGTGTTAAAAGTCTAACAAAATTTATATCAAGTAAACCATTTAATATAATTAAATTTAGAATAAGCAGAATTGCTGATAACAGAATAAATAATAAACAGTTTAAAATAACGGTATAAACAGTTTTGAACAAAATTTCAGAATACTCAAGACAAAACATCAGAGCTAATCTTATACTGTATGCGAGAACCAGCAGGAGTGGTCTCCTCAAAATTATCTCGCATACTCTCTAATAAACATGAATTTACGTTTTAGATACAGTTTTTCTCAACCAATTGAAACTAAAAGTTAACACAGAGCTACAAAACTCAAACCAAAATTCAACACAGAACACAGCAGCTACAAAATCCCCTACCATAATTTGATATAATTAAGTCATTGCGTTTTTGAGTTACCGCGTTTGCATACTTATGAAAGTACAGATCGACAAATACTCCATCCCTTGGTGGATGTGGCTTAAAATTTGTATCTACACAATGGATGTTAAAACTGTGTACCAAATTTTATCTATCCAGCTCTCTTCGTTTTGTAATTATTGTGTTAACATATATCCGGACAGATGGAATTCCCCTGATCAGATTTTGCTCTTTGATAGAAATATTAAAAATTTGATGTAAAGGTCGTATACCACATTTCATCCATCTAGATTAAAGCGTTTTTGAGTTATCTTTGTCAAAGACAGATGGACATTTTTCGAAAATGTGTTTTTCTAATTCAGAGAGGTCTAAAATGTGGAGATTTGTCAAAATCTCGAGTTCGAATTTTTTTGATAAACTCCATACTTTGTATATGAGAAAGTAAAAAAATACTCCGACGAAGTGATATGATTAAATTATTAAAAGGAAGCTCTGTGCCATATTCCCATGAAACCGTAGATAGAAACAGTAAAAAAATGGGTTTTAGGAAATACAGATTTAATCTCGCCAGTCCTCAATAATCATAGCATTGCTGCCAGTAAGTTTTTTAATTAAATGAAAGGAATTTTTAAAAATATATCAAACGGAAATTTGATTCTCAGAAACATGATGCAAAAACGACTATTATACCCAAAAATAAATGAACAAAAATTTCTTTGACAATTATTGATTTTTAATTAAAAATCTCATTAAATTATTACAAAAAATTTCTTAGGGAAAATTCAAGTACCAAAACAATAACTTCGGTGCCAAATTTGGTAGCTGCAGATCCAACAGTCTGCTGTGTAGAGAGTTTAAACGATTTTCAAATGTTATATAATGTAATTTAGGGATAATATTCAATCTATAAGGGATTATGTTAAAATGCTAGTTTTAAAATTTACAATTTGTCAGAGTTGATCTTTTTTTCTTTTTACAGATATAAAATATATACAATATAATTTTTAGATTTGACTTTAATTTTCTTCCCTATAATGTATTCTAATATTAAATGTTCGAATTTATGACGTAAGTATACATACACTTTCAGAATCCCTCCCCCAATTCATTACGTAAAAAGCAACAACAAATATAACCCAGTCGTTACGAAACAGGAGATATGAATGATCTTAAAATAAGCGCAGTTTATATAAGCATGCTACGACAAGAATGATGCCATTTTTTTTTTTCCTCTCTCTCATTCTTTTCCCCTCATACATCTGATAAGGAAAAGGATCGGTCAGGAAAAAAGAACACGCAAAATGTGATGATTTCCGAGTTCTCTGATCTTTTTATTCCTTGGTTTTTATTCTTATCATTACGGTTTTTCCTTTTTGGTGTTTGACCTTATCTTTGTAATAGGTTATGAAGATGTCATCGATTATGGCTTACTGTTGAGTGAATTGAAAATACTTGCATAATTTTACGTGATAAGGGGGGATGAAAGCGGTTTGTGCCACATAGCGTTGAGAGTCACATTAATGTCTTCCGCCTTAAATTTTAACTTTTCTAAATAAGCTTAAATGATTTACTTACTAGGCATTAAAATTAATTATATTTTTAAAAAAGGTTAAATTGATAAAAAAAAAATGTAACAAAGCAATTACTAGCAGCGAATTAATTTTAATTAAAAAATAAACATAGAAATAAACGTTGACGATTATTGTTAATGAAACTATTCGATTTATAAAGATAAGGCAAGTCTTTCTCTCGTTTATAAAAATTTCAAATCAATAAAATATCTTAAAAGTGATCTGTTAAAATAAATACAAACGTATGAATGCCCTTTTCAGACTTATTTAAGAATTTTATAATGCAATATCTTTAATTGAATTATACTTTTATTAATTATCTTTCGTTTTTTTGCTTCCTAATATCAAGCTTGTGAAAAACGTATACCTTCAACAGCTTCAATTCCGCTTATAAAAAGTCTTGCAAATACAATTGCTCAATACAAAATATTAACGAAAGCATAGGATTAAAGCATATATGTTAACAACTACATTAGGTGAGTTACTTCTATATTTAATTAACAGCACAATCCTTTTAATTTTTTTGTTGCTTTTTTTATGAATATTTTCATTTTATTGGCTGGTGAAGTAGTGAAGAAATCTTTTTAACAATTCTAACATTTGTAATAATGTGTTGCCTTCTGCACCTTTTCCCTTTCATTAACTACGTAGTAAAATCGAATATACTTAGTTAACGCGCATGCTCAACAGCAAGAAAATGGATGACGTGATACGTGGCAGTTCTACCTTCTGATTTAGTCAGCAGAACTTCAGAGTTCCGAACATGGTATCTCCACTATGAAAGGCGTCCTTTTTTTTCCTGCTATTTCCTTTCCCTAGTAGGAAAGTGTTTTAAAACATGGATGAATAATTTTACGGTTAAATTACATAATTTATAACTACATTTATTAATACAATGTATAAGTTGGTTTTTTAGTGCAATTTCGCAATGCTTATATATGAGCCAACCTTACGAATGGAAATCATCCAAAAAGAAACACGCGCATTTTTCAACCCACCCAAAAGCACAATTCTTTCAATTCTGTGTTAAATTACCAGGTTGAACTATACTCTGCAAGACCTCTAACGTAATGCGAGTTTCAGAATCATCCTTGACTATAGTTAATTTTTAAAACTAGATAGCTTTATTAATTGTAATGCAATTTTTAATCTAGCAACTTTTAAGTAATAATAATGTGTAACATTATTAATCAATAATGTTGCTATTGTATTATAAGCAATATATATTACATAATATATAGAATATGATTGCATATCACCTTTATGAGAATTTATTTTATCATTTCAAGTATAAAAAATTAAATTAAAAGTAATTTTGAACAAAATAGGCATAAAAGCTTTAAACGTTATCAAAAAAACTATGATATAATGATTACGGAAGGGAAAAAAAGTTACACTGTCCAAGAAATAAGCATGAAAAAAACAAACAAAAAAAAAACAAGAATAATTTTCTTATATTGATTTTAATTTCCATAAATTCGAGTGCATTGTCCTATTAATTAATAAGATTAAATACTTTTACAAAATAACATTAAAATAATTATCCATTTTGCCTATTTGGTAATCCGTTTCAATATATTGCGAATAAAATGAATAAAAAAAAAATCTATTCTACCGTTTGGGAAAATATTTGAAAAGAGGCAAATTTGATTACATAATGTTTTTATAAATATTTTGCCGTCATGTAAGAAACATTATCTCATAATTTTTTTTACTATTTCGCTCTTTACTTCAGAAAGCCCATGAAAATAATTAGTTCATCTCTCAATCAAAATAAATAAAGCCGAAGCAAATTTTATTCAGAGAAAAAAAAAAAGAATCTGCCTTACAATTCGCAAACAAAAAAAGTAAAAAAGAAAATCATTGTTTATTATGCACAGCAGATGAAATAATGTTCCCTAATCAAATTTAATCTAGGGACCTATTAATGTAGAACTTACAGTAACCTAGAAGCAGAACGAAATAAAAATAAAAATCCCAATTTTTCGCGCTAGGTTTCAGTAAATAAAATTGATGACAAATAAATGTCGGAAACCTCTTCAATCCTTTTTCGCTTCTAACTCGTAGCGAAGCTCTATCTTTCGAATCAGGAAGTCGCAAGGTCCATCGCGCCAAAAGAGATGCTCGCCAAGTTCCCGCATCTCCCGTGATTCATTTCGGCGGGAAAATATCTCCACGTGGCGGTTGTGACGTCGATGCTGATGCCTCTAGAATGCTCCTCAAACACAGAGGAAGTAATCGTTGCATTTCCTTTTAGAACGGGCGAATTCCGTCTACTCCATTGGCTGGATGTGAGAGGGGTTTTTGATTTTCGAAAAGGGAACTTCGAATCGATTTATTCCAGTTTGCTTTCTTTGTTTCGAATGAACTATTTTACGATATAGCGTATTTGCGACGAAATCTGTGATGGATATTTTATATTTGTTTTTATTGTATTTTCGACCCAATAAAACTTTCATTCAAAAAAAGAAGAAAAAAATTCAGCGAATAGAAATGTAAAAATATTTACAATCTGAAAAATTCCGGAAAAAAGGAGTGAAATTTTCAGAAAGCTTCAATATTGTATTGTTTCAGATCTAACGATAAAAAGATCTAAACGGTAGTGAAAATAAAATAAAATATTTCAAGAAATTATTTTGTTAATATTATTTTGAAAGTTGGTATAAAATTTTTTATCGGCTATTCTTTTACAGCTTTTTAAATAAAATAAATATATTATACCTTTTATGAAAAATAAATGCAACATTCACAAGATAATTGAATTTATTATTCATTTATTCAGATGAGGTTATCGTAAAAGGGCAAAAATGGAATATAATTTTCATATACTGCGCTATAATACATCATTTGAAGACATGCATGTTACATTCGTACATATAAACATGTATAATTATTACTCTCGAATTTAACTCGAAATTTTGTTGTTGTTTATTGCGTACATTACTCCTTTATATTATTTAAACTATATATCTTATATAATATTATAATTTAACACTAACTTATAATTTAGTAAATTTAAAATCATCAATTTGCTATTGCATTGTTACACTCCAACAACTAATTTTTTGAAACAACAATAAAAAAATAAAAACTTGAATTGTTTACATATTTAGTTATTTTGAAAGTGTATTTAAGTGTAATAGGGAATGTCCCATTCTTCCCTAATTGATGTTGCACCGTTCTTCCCATTGCAGAATTTTCTTTTAAAATGCATATCAAATAAACTATGTTACGTTTCAGTTTAATTTGTCTGTTAGTTTTCAAACAATACATTTTTGAGTTTATATATACATTTAAAATATTTTTATTTTATAAATAATAAGACTGAAAAAAAATCATTGCAAAAATAAGAATATGTATTTATTTCAGTGGATAAAAATAAAGTTTTCTGTTTTAAACAAAAACGATACTGTAGCTGGTGTAACAATTAGAATCATGCAAAGGATTATAGATGCTCTATCTAATGGATAAACTAGAAATGGATTATAATCTTTTATTTAGACAAAAAAAGCAGTTGTCTCCACCCGACTGTCCCCTACTTATTAAACAATTTTTTTCATTAATTTATTTTATTATTATTGTGAAACTTGTGTTTCAACTACCTTTCTTTTCCCTTATATGGTAAATAATCCGGAAGCAGAATTAAAGGTCTGTCTTGGATTGTCAAATCAACAACTTAATAAAATTGCTTAAAAGAAATTCATAACAGCAATAAAATTGCTGTTATGAATTTCTTTTTTCCATATTTTAATTGTTTTCATGACTATCTGACTGGGCTAAATGATCATCCTACTTTAGTTAATAAAGAGGTTCAATATCATAATTTGGGATAGTATTAAATTTTATTACATTTTAATAGCAATAAGCTATAGAGATCTGCACAAGCAATCCTATCGATTGAGATTTAAAAGAATTTTCGATAGTTAAATGTTTGGAGTATAGGAAACTGAGAGGCGGCAATTGATTGATTAAGTGATCTTTCGATCAAAATTAACAAGTACGATCTTAGTTTTTGTCCATAACTGGAAAAAGGACTTTTCCCTTCAACAAATATTTTGAACATTTCGAACTTTAGTTCAGAAAATCTAGTTATTCATTCATTCAAAGAAAGGCGGCTGAGTCTTTTGGTTTTAGGAGAAATAATTGATCTTCCCAGAGGAAAACTTTAACAAGAAATAGGTCAAAAGGCATAATGAAGTGAAAAGAAGGTTGCAATATTGCAGAGAATCTATAAATTTTAGAAGGGAACGAAGAAAAATAAGTTTTGAAATACTTTGAATTTAAAAGTATACGAATTTTAAAATATGCAAGATATGATAAACACAACAAAGATAATAATATAGCATATAGTAAATGCTTTGCCAATAATATTAAAATTCAGCAAAAAAAAAAAAAAACTGAATTTTACGAAAAACAGCATAAAAGGGAAAAAATAATGAAATTATTAAAATTAAAATTGTGACAGGGGAAGAAAAATATAATAACAGAAACATCAAACAAAACCTACTTATAGCCAAATATTATATGAAATAAAAATAAAACACAAAATCAAATGTTAAAATGCAGAACAAAAATACACACACACACGCTTATATATAGGATAGATTAAATAGATAGATAGATTAAAATAAATAAATGAAATATATGTAGTAATGTAGTAAAAATATTTGAACTACTTGACATTTGTTTTTTAAAATATCGAAAATCAAGGCATTTTATTTAGATATCTTATAGTATAATAAATACACCAGTGTATGCGCTGCATGATATTTCAGAGCATTTTGTTTGTTTGTTTGTTTGCAGTTAATTTGTTTTGGTATAGGTGTATCATGAAAACAAAAAAGTTTAACTGGGTTCATTTACCTAGCTTTAAATTAAAGAAAATGCATATTTTTAATAAACCCCAGGCCCTGTGAATGAATTAATGTCTTTTTCGATATCATATGGACATTCACGCGAAATGCATAATTGTAATATAAAGTCAGAGTGCAATGACAATGTGTAAAGCAACATGCCATTAAATATTATACAATGCATGCAGCAACTTTTATTATGTTAATATGACACCGCCAGAACTGTCCCTTTGTTAGTTGTATGACAAAAGAATTTATAAGAACTGTAATCATAGATTTTTTTTGTATCCTTTACACTTTTGCGAATTTTAAAATAGTCTTCAAATCAATATTGATGATACTTTATCGAGAAACTCAAAAGAAATTTCGGCTGCTGTCGAGTTTCCCACCAATATAAAAACTGAATTCTTTCCTGAAAATAGAGTTGTAGAGAAACAATTTATAAACTGTTACAAAGCTGAATTTCTATAAATTGCTCAAAATAGTCATTCTTCGTGTTCATTTTCATCACTATTTTATATTTTAGTACAGTAATAATTTCTTAATAATACTATCAAATTAACCAGTTATTTTTAAATTTCATGAAAATTTGTTAATATTTTAAACCTATTGTTTCATTGTAATGAAATAGTTTTAATAATTATTCTTATATATTAAGTTTTTTAAAGACTAATTCCTGAACTGTTTTGTTGCCATTAATAATCTATCGTGCGAAGACTGAAAATAAACTTCTTTCCCCCCCCCCGAAGAAAAAGGAGTTCATTTCTTGGACAATTTCAACTGAGAGCAGCAGTCAAAACGCATTATAATTTAAACAGCAATCTAAAAAACTTTTTAAAACGTCCAAATTAGTATTTGTAACCATACTTCGCAAAGATATCGAAGAACTGGTGGAAAAACATAGCAATTACCGAAGCTAGAACTGTAGAGCTGTATTATGTGTCACAGCAAAAAGCTGCAGAGGAGCAGAGGAGGAAATAATAGATTCAACAACGGAACAACTTTCCAATGAAAAAGAGTGTGCTGAAATGGCAATACGTTGAATTATTGTATCGTACGTTGAAAAGCATCAAACTAATAAGGCAATAGCTATTCATAATACTATGTAATTCGTTTAATGATAATGCTGTGTCACATTTTCGCCTAATTTTAAAACGTAGACAAAGACAAATGTCTTCAGACTACTTTCCTGTGAAATAAAGCAAGCATTATAAATAATAAATTGTATTGGTACACATTTGTTTGAATGTATTTTTAAGAATGGTATGCATTGTCCTATTATACACGGATTCCTATGAAAAAAAATTGCGACCCTTAATGAATGGGTCACATTACGAATGAGATTCAAGAACGAATGGCTAGGTTATACTAACGTTCGCTTCCATTGTAATAATAAAAATAATAACAACAATAACAAGTACCGGAATGATGTTCTGGTTCCACTGCACTCCTGGTGTATACTGGATTCCTTAGACAGGTGGCAGTCGCCACTGTCTAAAGAATCCAGAGATGCCGGAGGGCCGCAGACTCGGGACCGGATTCCACATAATTCTCTGACTTAATGAGTCTAGTTCTTGCTAAATACATATGAAAGACCTCAAGCTGTCATGAAATAGAAGTTTGGAAAGAGATAGCACAAGCCAAAGTTATTTTTTAAAAGAAAAAAACATTACAAAGTTATCCTCAAAATAACTCTTGTAATTTCAAAATGATAAATTGGACTAACAATACTAAATTAGGGCACTATATCCCTAGTACAGATTAGATTCTTTAGCCTGGTGACAGTCGATGAAAAGCGGGAGGGTCTCCAACTCGGGACCTGATTCCGCATAAAACTCTCCGAATGCTTTATGTGCTCGAATATAATATAGTCTAGTTCAAAATGAGCGCTTGAATTATAAGATTCAATTTCGTGGTAAGTTGAATAAAATTTTTTAGTTAAGACAATAAATTAAAAAGATACCAGTGCTCGAGTCAATCGAATAATCATTTCATCTTGTATTTCTTTTGTTGGATTCACCTTGCGCATCTTCATAATCAGATGTCACTGACTCCAGGGGTGGAGCAGGTGTTCCGGATAGGCTTCAGCACTCGCGCAATCGGAAAGTAGAACGTTTCATTCACGCTCTTTGACATAGATTCCACTCTGCCCTTTGTCTTGGTTTTCTGCAAATACAATAAAGAGAATTTATGGACACTTTAACTAATAAAAAAACCTATTAAGTGCTTTTTTTCCCTTTACTTAACTCAGTTTGACGATTATTAGACAAACTATTCTTTCGAGAAAACGATAGAAATAGTTACTGAATCTCCTTTAATCATAACAACAAAAATGATTTTGAAATAAATAAAATATTCTGGTTCATCGATATTTTCTTTAAATAACCTTTGTCGATGTGGAGATGTCCAGAATTCGTATCTTCAGAAAATGATGATGATTTATCATCCTTTCTCCTCTTCTTAAATATTTACTTTCCGTTTTGTAGTCACAATAACACGAAACCGGATAATAAGTTCCAACGTGAATTTCCTCATGAACACCTCATTTCAAAGTAGTACTAATTTTACGATCATGTAAAGTAATGCATTAATTTGAATAAATTGAACCAAATTAATTTTGGAATTTATATTAAAATCTACTTGATCAAGATGGTTGATAAGGTAAACATTAATGTGCATAAGGTTGCAGGATGAACAATTCTGCTTACCTGGTGGGGTAATCATATTAGTAAAAAACTCAAAGGCCACGTTATAGACCTGAATCTATTACTAGTATTGCGAAAGGAAAAAAAACGACTTTAATTACAACAAAAGATTTTGATGTTAAAGGATTTGACGTTGGTTGTTGTTAAGATGAAGGATTGATGATTGATTTTAGATGTTAAAGGCTTTTGTAAGTATTTGATTAGGCATCTGCCAAGGGCTGTTCGACTTAAAAGAGTAGGCATATAAGCCAATTAAAGAAGATGAACTGAATTAAGTTACTCTCCATTAGCAATAATTTCCTTCTCGGTTGAAATCTAATGTGCCCTTAGAGTCTGTCGATAATGTGGCAACCCGAGAAGGCAAGCGGAGTAATCCTTTTTCATAATATTACTTACCTTGTCAGCCATCTTGATTTTTGATTTATGCGGCGTGGGATCTTTGGCGATGAAGACGCAGATTAAAGTAGATTTCAATTAGTTTTGCTTTACAACCATAATAGTAGGGTCCAAATAGGAATATAAGAATGAAAATTATTTTGAGTTGAAATCTACATTAATATGCTCCTTCATTTGGCCAAGAGTGCAGACAGTGACAAATAGCCAAAGTAACAAGGGTACAACTCCACAAAGAAAAATATTAGAAAACAAATTAGCAATAGGGTTGCTCTTGAAGAACTACTACACTTGCTTATTTGGATTATCGTATTGGTGAGAAACTCAAGAGCACATTGAAGTAAACTTCAAGCGAAATTTTTATAAGAAAAATTCATTTTAATAGCAGTTACAACTAGCATATGCATCTGTTAAAGATATTGCAAATCAGGGTTAAAAGCTGCCAGAAAGGGTAACAAAAGTAATTCCGAAAAAAGTCCTTTCAAATCGGATTTTGTTTAATTCACAAGGAAAACAATACGGATTGTTTCGAAATTACAGTAGTAAACCTTTCCATATACAGAGGCAAGACGCAGACACAACAAAAGGTAAACTATTTTTGCCAACTCATGAAGCTGTAGTAGCGCTGCAAAGTAACAGGATTTCCTTTGCACTTACGAAAGAGTCTTGGTTAATCTAAGTTATTTCAAAGAAGGAAATAATTAACGCGTTAAATTCTTGTCTCAGCGGAAAAATTTACATTCGGAAATGATATATCTTATTTCTCAATAACCAAGAAAATATTGTTAGTTTCAAATCAAGTATGTTAAAGTTTTCTTTTTTTAAATACTCCGTTTATATGACGATTTCCAATATTTTTATCTTTTTTTTTTTTTTTGTAACTAAATAACATGTTTATGAGCATTACTTTTTATTTTCGTGAATTTTCTGGGGCAGAAATTCATTCTCAAATATATGAATGGAAATTCATGCTTACTAGGTTACCAATGATACAGAGATAAAAAAAAAATATATGCTACAATAAGTAGCTTATAACAAGTTAATTTAGCTTTATTGGCATCCTATTTTGAAGTAACACAGATTTATTTTTGTACGCATCTCAACATTTAGAATTGTTATAGGATGATGCGGATAGTATCAACAGAAAATCAGAACCATCAAGATTTCAGCGAAAAATTTAATCTGGGAAGACACGCATCGGGCCGCCTACACTCATATCACAGAAAATTAATTTTTCATTGGAAAAAGCATAGTTTCACAATAGTTGCATTCAAGGCAATTGAAAATTGAATCGGTATTTCGAAAATTTACTCCATTTCTTATCTCAAAAAAACAAGTGTCCTGACCTCTGAAGCCCGTACCGCGCTCGCGTTTCAGAATTAGATTGTTTAAAAGAAGGTCGCAACTGTATTTTATACCAAATTTAGAAATTGAACCTTTTTTGTTATCAATTAGATATAAATTCAATTCACCAAATGTCTTGTATTGTTCAATCATTTTTAAGCGCAGAATTCCTTTTAAAACCCATACATTTAAAATACTTTTAAATCTCGCATTATAGAAGAAATATTTGTCTGAAAATATTTTTTTTTTATGTTTTTGTGCAATAAACGTTTTTTTATGATAAAACTGTAACTTTAACATGTTTTGAGATGAAAGAAAGGGCCACAGGATCTAGCGGTAAAGTATGTTTTGCAAAGGAAGAGGTCTAAGTTCGAAACCCGATTCCCTTAAAAATATACCGTACATGCGGAGCTGGCAAATGCTGAAACCAACGCCGTGCCTTTGGTTCACCGCTGTGTGGAGATAACAGGACAGATACCGATAACTTCACTTCAGTAACATAACAGAATGTCATTTTTTATATTCCAAATGATATTAAAAGGACACAAAGTTATCATAAAGAAAACATGTCTACAATTTCATTACTTTGTATTTTTCAATTCCGCCTTATGACAGTAATAATTCTGTTGCAAGCAATTCTTAAATAACAGGTATGAATAGATAGATTGTCGTGTTACGTGAAACAAGAGATTGGTACAAAAACATGGCAGATAAAAATTATACAAAAAATAATATTATATTTCTATAGTTGCTCCTCCAAATATGGCCAATTTAACATCATCTGGAGATTTTGCGATGCTTTTTCTGTATTTAAATTAGCGGAAATGGTCTCTTCAAAACTTTCTCGCACTGTCTCTAATACAGTTAAATTCGTGTTTCAGATACGTTTTGAAGATTGATCCAGAGCTACAGTCACAAAATCTCAATACCAAATATGACATATTTAAGTTATGGAGTCTACATGCTTCTGAAAGTACAGGCAGACAGACGTTCAACCCCTCATTGGATTTGGCTCATGATATGATTATATGATACGTGTCTACAATATAGATGTTAAATCTGTCTTATATATCTAGCTCTCTTTGTTTTGTAGTTAACGCATTAGCTTAAATTCGAACAGCCCGACAGACAGACGTTCACTAGCCTGTCGACACAACTACGTTCAGTGGTGGCGGGGGGGGGGGGGGAAGAAGAAGACTGACTTCCGCTGAATAGATTTTGCTTAAAATATGACAGAAATCTGCAAATTTCATGCAAAGAACACATACCAAATTTCATCCAGCTATCCCAAAGCGCTTTAGAGTTATCTTTGTCACAGACGGGCAGATAGACATAATGCCAAAAATGTGTTTCTCGAACTAGGAAAGGTCTAAAATGTGAAGATTCGTCAAAATTTCGAGTTCGAATTTTTTGACGGTTACAATATTTGTTCTATACTTCGTGTTTGAGAAAGTAAAAGTGCATATTGAATACATTTTCTAAGATTTCTGGGTTTTTTTTCGCAAAGCACTCTTTTATTACTTTGCTAACTTAGCTTAACTTCTGAAGTTTCTTTATTATCATTATTATTATTTATTTTTATTTACAACAAAATAGGGGGAGGGCATGAGTTTTGTACTACAGATCATCAAATTAGTAGTACAAACTCACAAAATTCATAAAGTTCATTCTTAAAAGTCTCATCCTTTCAGTTCAATTTCAGGAATTTTTTTAATGGACCGACTGCAGTACTTATAAACCACTGAGCAGTAGTTATAAAGCAATCATAATATATTATTACCATTATTCTCATAAAACATTATTTTATTTTCTTGAGTTTTAGTACTATCTTATTTGTTCATAATATCGTGAAAATATCAATTTACTCTTTATAATAAATACTGATCGCCAGTATTTTATTTTTTCTATTGGTTTGTAGGCCTAAACATTATAAATGCCAATGGGGTTAAAATGATCCATTCTTGGGCATTTAAGCACTATTTTCGGCTTAGTATTAATGTTATTTTTTATAACGAAATTGCCATCCAAAACATTGTGTATTAATGTATGATTTTTTTCGCTGTCCTTCATCAAGGGCGTTCCCTTTTCGACAACTCATCTTCATTTCTGAACTTTCTTCAGCGTTATCTTAAATACAAATCGATACTTTTTGCTAAAAAAAAAGTTATTTTGGAATTACTTACTTTTGGCAAAGCTATCCTTATAAATATCACTATGCATGCAATGAAAGTTAGTTAATTCCTGCTTTCTCATTCTGAAATCATCTATAATACTGAATTTTTTTCAGGTCACCCGAATTTACTATTAGAATAAATGTTAATATACCGCCTATAATTCGAACTCATTTTGGTTATTTCAAAATAAAAACTAAAATTGTAATGTGTCTTTTACATAACATTTTGAGATGAATAATATATATATATGTAATGATATTTTAACTCTAATTTCAATTTAATTAATTGTCAAGATTTTATCTTCATTTAGCCCATAGTAACTTTATTCTAACATATTCTCTTATTTCGTGATCCAATTCCACTGTCTCTACTTAATTAATTCAAGAGAAGCTTTGTTAAATTGCAGAATCAGCTAAAAGTCTAACTTTCCCACACTCCGCGTGTAGAGGCAAAATACCGCTGATGAGGCAAATTCTTTTTTAAAATCTCCCCGTGTTTCCCCTGCCTTCTCCGCGCGTGTAACGAAAATCCCTATCGAAATCTCGTAATATATTAGCGCTATGAAGAAATGTTTTCCCTGTCAAAATCATAGGTTATATAAGAGCAGGGATAAAATGTCCAAGAGCTTTTTCTTCATTGCTTTTCTGTGTCGTTCTGTGTGCTTATCGCGCGTACATATGCCTGCTCCTTAAAAATGAAATAAAACGACGTCACGAAATAGCAAGTCTCTTCGCTGTCTTCAAACTGAATTCTGCTTCACATAAAATAATGCTTATATATATATATATATATATATATATATATATATATATATATTTGATAAGGGATTAGATATAACTTTTCTTTTATCCTTTAATCCAGAGACTCTCGAAATTATAAGCATTGGGTGCCAATTTTTAAAAACCGAATCTAGAGCGACCTATTTCATTCTAGACCTAAAGGCGTTTTTTCTTCCCCTTTGAACCTCCACTAAAGTATTGATTTCTTTTTTTACTGCAAAATTCTTTAGTGATAATGCATATAATCCTGCTTCTTATTTCCTGATAGAATATTTCAAAAGTTAGAGAATTCTGGACATATATTTAAGAACAGAATTGAATATTATATATTAAAAATGTTTTATACTTTGATTCTCCATTTAA
>JAPMOR010011646.1:3333-30781 GCA_026543865.1 Argiope aurantia
GTCTCTTGCATCGGTTTGCTTAATATGCCGTAATAACGTACTGCATCGATGGACTACTAGGTGTGGAAATCAAACAAAATGACACCTTTTACATCTCAGAAAGTTATCAGCATAATGAGGTTTTCAGACTGTGAAACTGTATATATATATATATATATATATATATATATTAGCCGCTGTAAAGAGCTTAATTTCTCCTGCGTAGTCAGTACAAATGTTTCGTTTATCACCTATTTTGAAATTTTATTTGTGATAGTCTTAAAAAGCATTAAGGCTAACCCGAAGAACAATTTACGAATACTTTACATACTGTAATGAGGAACAGCGGCAGCAAATGAGGTCCTTTATACTGACGAGACAATCAACACTGGGCACAATGCTGCTGTTTTCCTGTCACAACTTGTATTTTGCACGTGACACGCTGGAGGATCATAGCAGATGCCTTGGAAGTGTTTCCAATGCAATGATTGTTTTTATCATTTAATTATGATAACAGAAAAATAGATCGAATATTACGGGAGTCGGATTTTCGGAAATGCACAGTATGTATATAATTGTTTTGAATTGAATTTTCTAGAAAAATTAATCTACGTCCTTTTATCATTCTGTATTTATTTTTAACAATCCAATTTGAAAAATAAATAAATAAAGAGACAAAAAGATGCACTGACTTGAATGGCGTCCGAATTTGCATTCCAGTGCAAAGGCTTAATAAATATTATTATTCAAAAATAACTGTATTATTACAAGAACGAGTGATATAAAATTAAACTGCACTCTTTCTCGGATATTGGGAAAAAATCCTATAAAAATCCGAATGCAAAAATAAAAATAAAGTTCAGATTTTTGCTTACCAAAATTACAGAACTCCTTTCCACTGGAAGGGTATAAAATGTAGATATGTGTACAATTAAAGCAATTTTCTGTAAAATCCAGCAAGCATCGATGCCTGCACATCTATAAAGGAATAGAAAAATCAATAATAAATATTTACGTCGACATGCTTTAATTATGATAATATCATTCGACGAATATATAATTAATCCATGCTTATGAGAGAATAGTTTCATTCAATTAATTTGATAACAAAAAATCCACATATTTTGGACATACTAAAACGTTATTTTAATTACTAATCATATTATGTAAAATTATTTAAAATAAGAACAAACATTTTTTTCAGTTGTTGTTGGAGCAAAATTTTGTTTCCATAGTTTAACTTATTATTTTAAAATTCGTCATTGGTTATTATTACATTTGTTAGCATATTACTATTATATTTTATTTCAATTATTATTATATTTGCTAAACTTTTCTCAAAATTACAATTCGACACCATTACTTGGTGAATTAAAATTTTAAATTTATTTTTGTATCTAAAATATTCAGTTAAAGATGTGCCTGAATGTTGACCTTTGAAAATACAGAATAAGTTTTAAAACTAAGAAAATTTAATTTTTATGGTTATTTTGATTCATATACAGTCTTATCATTTAATAGTTGACAGGGTAGAGAAGAAAAATAAGAAGAAATATACCACAGCCTTTTTATTAAAAAACACGTATTTTCATATTTTACTATTTTTATTACTTGAGTCCAACTTCTTTTCTTATTTGGCGTTTTTTCCAACTGTAAATTTGAAAAATCTTGAAAGAAAAAAAATAAATAAAAGAAAACCTTTTATTCGCATGAGTATAAAAATTAATCTCCACTAAAATTAATGGAAGAGGGCATGTGTTGGCGCTTTATTTATTTTATTTAAGGTTTGGTTTGGTTTGGTTATATTAACGTCCCGTTTGAAGCAACACTAGGGCTATTTTGGGACGGACCTCGTAATTTTTAACTGCGGTCAGATGACGAGGACGACACCTGAGTTGGCCCCCCCTCTCCACACCACACCAGCGGGAGGACGTTTTGGTCATGACGGATTTAACGTGCAACAGATCCCCTTACACGACGGTTCTTCTGTGGAATCGGGTCACGAATCTGAAACCCTCCGGTTCCGAAGCCGAGAACTTACCACCAGGCCACCGTGGCCCCTTATTTTATTTAAGAATTATCTTTTAAATTAGAATTTATCTTTGTTCTAGGCTTATCAAATTTGACAAAATGATCTAATGTATTTAAGAAAATATGCAGTTTAAAATAATTTTGCTATGGGAAAAATTAAAAACAAGTTACTCAAAATGTTTTATTAAGAAAATTATCAATAATTCATATAATGAACCCATCTGATCTTCAAAGATAGCTATAATAAATATATTTTAGAACTCTTAGAGAAACTATCACATTATAATTAACATATCTTAGCAAAAATTATTAGCATAGATATAAAATTAAAAAAAATGAATTCATTGTAATCTATATATTTACAAATAATAAAAATGAGGAAGTGTGTATGTACGTGTATCGTGTATCTGTGTTAGTGCTCTATTAATTAAACTGTTTGACCTATAGCTATGAATTGTGACTATATATATCTTGGAGACTAGAAATGTGTATCTTCGAGATATTTTCTTGAAATTTTAATTAAATAAAAATTAAACTGGAGCTTTTTCATGATAACTTCCAGAATTACCAATGTGCAAAAATTAATTTTATAATATTTCAAAATTTAAAGAATTAACTTTTTAATTATACTAATTTAATAATGGCGCACATTTTTCCTAAAATTTGGCAGTTTTTTAATTGTCTAATTTCCATTAATAGATTACATTTTTGTCCAAAAATTCAAATCATTTTCAATGTTTCATGAAATATAAATTCGCATGATTTTTCTTTATTGTCGAAAGCTAAAGAAGAAGGTTTCTGTTCAATATTTGTATAGATTATAAATCGAATAAAAAAATGAAGTTACGATACCGCGGATTTGAGCCGCAGACGTACATTTTCAATAGCACTGTGAAGTCATGAGAAAGGTTTCTAATATGAAGATCGGGTTAGTCATTTAATAAAATATATTTCTTGATATTACTCCAAATAACATTATTTCTAAACATTAATCTGACAATTAAAAATTGAACAGAATTTATCACCAATTTCAAAAAAAAAGCATAGAAAAAAAAGACAGAAAATATAATAGAAAATAATAGAAAGAAGGAAACCAAAAAGAAATTTTAAAATCTAATTAAATATTAAATTAAGAATGAATATTAAATAAATTTATTAATTAAATTAAAGGTAATTATTTCGTAAATAGAAATTCTGAAATTACTGCTGACAAGCGATGCACACACACATGTATGTAAATAAATTAGCATACAGTGCCCGAAAAAATTATAAGGACACGCGAAAAATCGCCAAATCTAGAAGCCTTGTTTACAGAATCGAATGCAAATTTTTGTAGAAAAAATAGAAGTAAAACTAAAATATTTTATGCGTAAAGTAATTAAAATTTTCAATTTTAAATCGGCTAAAATTTAAATTTTGATTTTTAAACCTAAATGAAAACGGAAAAAAGTATAAGGACATTGCTTTTTCTCCAGTAATTATTTAAAAATTTGCATATTTGAAAGCATAAAATGACAATTCCGAGTTAAAAGATTCATTTGCGAAAAGAATTTCCCACTCGGCGACTTTCAGCGTGAATTTTTAAACGATGCCCAAAGGAACTCAACTTTCTGACTCTAAAAAAGGAAAAATTGTTGCTTTTCGAGAATGTGGAATTTCAAATGAATGGAAAATGGGAAATTTCAAAAAGAATCAAGAGATCTAAAACGGTGGTTTATAATTTTCTAAAAAATCCTGGGATGTATGGTATGAAAAAGCGAACTGGGAGACCAGAAATTCTCACTCGTCGGCAAAAAAGAATGATAGTAAGGAGAGCTTGCGAGAAAAGAGAAACCGCAAATGAAGTTAGACAAAATTTGAGTTTACCATGCTCAACAAGGACTGTTCAAAATGTTTTGAGTAAACATCCTCAAGTTTCTTATGGGAAATTAGTGTCACGCCCCCCTCTTACAAATCATCATAAGAAAAGAAGAGTTTACTTTGCCAAAAAATATATTTCTCTTGATCAAAAGTGGGCTGATGTAATTTTTTCGGACGAAAAAAAGTTCAATCTTGATGGACCTGATGGTTTTCGTTATTTTTGGTATGATCTGCGAAAGTCCAAGGAAGTGTTTTCCAGGCGTCAATATGGTGGTGGCTCGGTTATGGTATGGGGCGCTTTTGCGGCAAATGGAACCACTCCAATTGTATTTATCAACCTTAAAATGAATTCGGACAGGTATGCTGATATGTTAGGAGAAAGTTTATTACCTGAAGCACCACTAATTACTTCAGGGGACTATATTTTTCAGTAGGATAATGCTTCGATGCACGTTTCTACGAGTACAAAACTCTGGTTTGAAGCTACTTCTGTAAATTTACTTGATTGGCCTGCGAGAAGTCCCGATCTTAATCCAATCGAAAACTTATGGGGGACTTCTAGCCCGAGAAGTTTATAAAATCGGCACACAGTATAAATGTACACAAGATCTTGTCGTCGCTATCAAAGACGCTTGGGAAAAAATATCTGTGGACATTTTAAAAGATCTTTCAGGATCTATGACCTCTCGGCTCATTCAAGTGATTGAAAAAAAAGGTAGTTTTCTTGATTATTGAAACATTTTTTAAGTATTTTACAACATGTCCTTATAATTTTTTCCGTATTTCCTTTAGTGTTAAATTTTGTAAAATCAATATTTTGAAGCTAAATTATGTTTTTTATGTGGTATAAGTGTTATCACAAAATTATGCAGCAGAAGTAAGAAATATAAAAAGTTCAGTTAGGTGAAAGGGAAATAAACCATATTTTCATGCAATTACATGTTGTCCTTATACTTTTTTCGCGCACTGTATAAAACCTTTATATGATAATTCGAAATTCCAACGAAATTTCTATTTTAAATTTACAAAAATGGGGATTCAAATAATCGCTTTGAACTCTCCTAATACATTTTGAAACAAATTATCTAGAAATGCTACGTACCTCTTGAGATCGTGGCCCAGTTCTATTGGCATTTAACCATAAGTCTGTATAATTTATGCAATCAGTTTTGTACGGATATGGTAGAAGCTCTTCTTTCATCTGTAATATAAATTAAAATATTTATTAAAAAAATTCTAGACCGATAGTTTAAATTTTAAAACGGATAACCTTGTGAAATAATACAAGTCCTTAAACTCTGATGTAAAAATTGGAAGATCTATGGAATTTGTTGAACTTTTCAAGAAATAAGTCTTGAAGTGGATATGGTATTGCAATGTAGGAGATAACTTTGTTTGTTCAGACCTTGTTTCGGAAAGAGTTTAGGTGAATATACGTATATCGATACAGATACAGGAATTTAAATTTTTTAGTGGGAACTAGATTATATGAATATATGAGTATGCATTCTGTTTTAATTGTATCCATAAACTTATAATCCGTCTAAATATTTATTTAATTTTTAAGAAAGAAAAAAAAGATTTCTATAGAGAATTTATCAAAATAAACTATAATGTACTCATGCTAGAACAATCCTAAAATTAGGTAAAACAATCATATTTTTTAGTGTAATATTTGATGATTCTTGTAATCGAGAAACAGCATTGCAGCTATTTCTACATTACAGCTAGGAATCAAGAACTGTAGCATTTGCATTACTCTTATCTTCTCTTTTGGATACTAGATGGCGATACCTGATTAGACCATTCCATATGTTATCCCATAATGTATTGCGATTGTAATTAGAACGAGATGTGATGCTGAACTGTAAAGCCGCGCGCGTGAATGCCTTGCCTTTGTGTTAGTGTATGTTTAAGTGTGTGAATGGGATTATTAAAGAAATGTTTCCAACAACATTCGTCCTGTTGCTTCCTGCACAGATCATACTAATCTGCATACCACCACAGAACTCATTTCTAGTAAAACAGTTTAACAATTTTAAGGAAATTATTTTTTTCTGGTTTCTTAAAGCTTTTATACGAAATATTATGTTGGATAAACTCGAATCATCAAACATTCTCTTAACATTTTTCTCAGTTCAAGTACTCTAAAATTCTAAAATTAAAAAAAAATAATAATTCAAAACTGCAAGCATTACTTTAAATGAAGACTCTTGTAGAAATTTGTCATAGATGAGTTGAAAGAAAATGTTCTTATTTTTACATTAGGCTTTTCTTTAAAATGAAAGTCGCGAAACAGAAAAAAAAATGATTAAAGATTTCTATTATAGCTTTGGTACAAGGATTAAAAAATATATTTCAGTCAAGCGACGTTTTAACTAGCATTGCGATTTCCAAGACTGTTACTGAAGAGAGTCACTTTTTGCCTGTACCATGTCCACACAAGAATGGGTGTTGAGAAATGTGAAGGAGTGAAAGATTCTGAAATGATAGACGGTGATCGACGACATTTTACGTTTGTTGCACATTTATTCTCAAGAATTAACATGCAATAAGTCATGGAAAACCCTTGGGAAAACATTAGCTAACACTATATAGTCAATTTTGCATATATATTATTGCAGGAAAATCTTCTAATTAGTTCTTGGGCTGCAAGTGGAAAGCCCAACTGTCTGAGTAAGTGCTAATGATAACGACGCTTTAATTCAACAAGAAAAGCAATCAGATGTAGGAAGTGACAAAACAATAACAATTTAAGGACACTAGGGAAACAATATAGTATGTTAACTTAACCTTTAACTGGGGAGGTGAAATTTTAGGACTTAACTGGGGAGGTGCTGTCTACCACCGCATTTCATTTACAATCAAATTAAATTTTCTAATGAATGCATTAGCCCGAAAAACTGCCAATATATTTTGCAGATATTTTTCTTGATATATAAATATGTTTTATAAATTTTTCAAAATATATTGTCATTGAAAAAATTAAATGCGTTGGAACATCCATTTTCTTCTCAAATTACATGTTACAATAAATGATATTCTTGAAAAAACTTATTACTTTTTTATTTTTTAAATCATATTTATTTTTACAGTATATGAAGGTATATAGAAAAAAATATAATGTAAAATTCAACAATTATATGAAAAATAAAAAAAATTGACAATGGGTAAAATTAGCTCTTCTTTTTATCGGCTTGTGTGACTTTCATAGCACTGTTTTCTAGTGCATTTTAAACATACAGGTTAAGAACTAGTATAAAAATCAACCTATAAATTTTGTATACATATCTCTTGGTATATTAATATATTTTATAAATTTATCAAAATACATTATCACTAGAAAAATTAATTATGTTTGAACATAGATATCAAAATCAGTTGAATGTGAACTTTCATTGAAAAATTCTTCTGTACAATTATCTTTATCAATAAAATCACTTTCTGCTTCATTTAAAAGTAGCACTATTTCGGTAGTAAAAATATATATATATATAGCTTTACTTCTGGAGCACTATTTCATAATAGGATCAGTAAATTGTATGATATTTCGAGGCCCAAGTTTTAGCGCCATCTACTAAGCCTTGTTTATCACTGGTACACTAACAGGGAGGTGCGGTCTTAGAGACGTCGCTAAAAGAAATAACTGAATTATTTTTTAAAAAAAACATCTGCTGAAATCGGTTGAAAAAGTGCAGGTGTATTGATGGTCATGAAACAGGAAGGTCCAGGGTCAATCCATTCAATTGAACTAATAATAGAATAGGGGTGAGCGGTCTCACAGACGGCACGTCCCCAGTTTAGGGTTAATAACGGCTTTTCGAAACTGAAATAATACAGGTTCACATTAAGAGTATCGAAGAGTCAGTTCATTTTGCTAGGTATGCGCCTCACACACCTAGACTGACTGTAATTCTAAGACAGTATATTAAAACGAACGCTTTTTATTTTTCAATAATTATTTCTTGTTTTCACAAAGAAAAAGTTATTAATTTTAATCCAAACTGCATTAATGATAAGTATGGACAAAGTAAATAACTTTCTGGAACACAAGTACAAATACTTCAACAGAGTCTGTGTCATTCATAATGTTAGAATGAAAGTGATATAATTTTTGATTCACACTGCAAATTTTCATATTAATAGTTATTAATTGGAAATGTAATTTCTTCTGTATAAAACATCGAGAATGTCACACCAAAACTTTCGCGGATAGTTTCTAATATATGCAATTACGTATTTTTAATTACATGGCATAGACGAACAATAATTACTAAAGATCCTATTAGCGTATGATCTATGCTGATTTTGTAGACGATTAATCGCTAGGTTGCGATTAATGCAAAAGTGCCAAAAAAACAGAATATAAATGTTGGAGGATTTTTTTTTTAGTGATTTATTAAAACTGAAGCGAAAATTTGACGCAGACTTAAAATTATAGTTATTACCAGTTACGTACCAATTTTATTACATTATTTAAGTTACTGCATTTGTTTAATTATTACATTAACATGCATGAGTTTTACATACAAGGTATACGGTCCATTTGATGCTCATCTTTTGGCATATTTGGTTCAGAATTTGATAAAATTCTACATTTCAGAGGGTAAACATGTGTATCAGAGGGTAAACATGTGTATTATTTATTTAGCAGTTTAAGTTTTTAATAAGCATTTTTATTTGTACCAAAAACTAAACAAGTGTTCATATAATTTCTTTCAAAATTTGATAGAATTCTACAAATTTAGTGTAAAAGACTACATATCAAATTTCATCCGTGCATTCAAGGCATGTTTTAATTATATTATTCACAAACAGTAGACATAATTCCAAAAATATATTTAGCGAATTCAAAGAGATTATAATCGTGGGGATTTGCGAAAATCTAAAGTTTTTGGAGACTGTAATATTTTTTTCTGTTTGTATACTTCGTATATGAGAAAGTAAAAATACTAAACAAGACACACTATGCTGCTTTAATACGTACTTAATTTGTACTTCCTACATTGGTCGTACATCCAACTGGGGGAGGGGGCTAGTAATTGAGGATAAGAAGCTCCTGGCAAGGTGGTTGGTTCTCGACATCCTGGAAGGTACAGAAAAATGTGGGAAGTCGGCTCCTCCCACTGATAACTCGACGTACTTCGCAAGGGAAGGGTTGTACCGTGGCCAGTGATGGTCCTTAGAATTCAATCAGAGTTAGGAATCAACATCAGGAAGGTCGGATTAGCCGGTTTAAGGTTAAGGTCATATTGGTCGTGCGTTATATTTGAGAGCGGTGTTCTTAAGTAAAAGTATATATGGAAGCCTAATCGACCTTTAGAATTTGTTTGAGTGCATTTTGTCTCTTGAAAGAGAATGAGAGTGTAATAAAGAATTGAAACTATAATTATTTCTGACACATTTTGTATCTTGAAAAGGATTGAGAATATGATGAACAAGGGAAATCGTAATTATTGATGGCTCATTTTGAAACTTACCAATCTTCATACACAGAAGATGATGAAACAATTTAACAGTTTCTGTCCGATTCACAAAGTATGCAATAAAAAAATGGTGTAGTGCAAATCTTTAATAAATCTTTCCTTTTGGTTGAGATTGAAGTTATAAAGAAACTTTTATATAAGGACATAAGTTTGAAAAAAAAGAGAAGGCACACGTTCTCAGCAAGAATGGGTGTCCTACTAAGAACTTGATGTAAGTCAATTGACAGTTTGTCGACAGCCTCAAGCTTGTCATAAATGTTTTGTCTTGTAAATAGATTTTTCTTTTCTATTGTTATCAATGAGCGTACAATTGCAGCCAGTTGAAACGAGAACATATAGCTTGAGTTAACTATAAATCAATTGGAGATCAAATAGAAGGAAATGATTATTGTTTTTTTAGATGAATGCAGATATTTTCCTTTATCTTCCTCTCTGTAATCCATATTAATTCATCACTTGATTTTGAAGAATCGTTCAAATTTACAGTCGTTCAAATAAAGAATATTTCAATCGCTGTTTAAAAATATATTTTAGATGTTTTAATTCGTTCTTGCCTCGAGCTTTTAATCTTTAAATAAATGAAAATTTTACTTAAATAAACATGATTTAATTCTACTTACTGATGCAATAATTTTATAATATTTAATTTAAAATAATTATTATAAAATTATTTATATATAATTTTAATACAGAATAATTTTGTTTTAATAATGAATTTTTGCATTTTAATCACTCTCGCAATAATTCAATCGCGATTGTCAGAGCGACTTTAAAATCTGCAAAGTGATATGAATGCTAATCACTGTATAGTTTGGCTGTTCGTGAATTATACATATCTGTTTGTTTTGTTTCCTAGACAATGCTTTAAATAAAATATTTTTATTTAAAATAATTTATTACTTGATTTTAATGTACAAAAATTCTGTAAATGTATTTCCTGAAATTGTGCATTTGAAAATTAGTGATATTTTTAATATTCAACTTAATTTTGCTGTATCTAACATTTGTAACATGGAACACATTTAATTAATTCAACTGAAAGCATTGAGTTATTAATTATAGTAATGACTCGCCTTCTGAATAAATTTGAAGTAATAAGAAAATTTAAGAAAATCGATGTTTGTTTTATTTGATTTAGAAGAAGTCATTACTTCATCATTAATATATAGAAAAAAACATATAATAATTACACAAGTTTTAGATCTAAAATATTCTTTGCATAGATATATATAAGATTTTCACCAACAAAATTATTGAAAGATTATACATGATTAAATTGCTATTAAGATTAATTTTTTAAATTTTTCTGCGAATGCATTAAAAATATTTAAAAAGAAATATAAACGTACCATTTGTACTGATATATGGTAGAGATGTCCAGGTTTCAGAAAAATTCCATTTTCGAAAGGATTTACAGCTTCGAAAGGTGAATGAATCGAAAAAACAATTCCAGGTTCAGAATTAGGGTATAAAACTTCAGTTTCCCGAGGATGTAATGTAAACAAATGAGTAGTGCTTTTCCCTAGTAAAATAAGGCTTCTTTAAATTATTTCATTCGAAAGACATAGATTAAATAAGTAAAATGCTTTAAAATATATCTAAAATGCAAAATTAAATCTATTTAAAAATTAGCAATATTAAAACAAATTAAATTTAAAAAAATATTAAAATGATAAATAAAATTTACAAAAATGGTGGATTTAAATTAATGCATAAATTCTTCGTTTACTAAATATCCCTTTTTTTTAATATTCTTTAATTTTTACCAATCGATTCAAAACTGACGCGTAAAATATTTGATGATACAGGACATGGAAAAAAAAACCCCGCAGTTTCATATAGAAATGCGTAATCTCAAACGTCATGCAGAAAGGAAAATGTAATTAAGAAAGTGAGTTTTGAAGGCAAACAATATAAAAATATTTATTATACAGTTACAGTAGGGTGGTTCAATTTTCGAACAATATGCACTTTCAGGAGTGATTGTTTCTTAATAATTATTTGTAAATTACCAAGAAAAAAAAAGTAACATTATAGGCTTTATTTTTGATGAAGAAAATACATGCCTTGACATAGTAATAATAATATAAAAAATAATATTTATAAAAAAATGAAAATTTATTATCTATTTTGGGAATGGTGAGAGAAAATTAAATATGAAAAATGAATGTTCAAGAATGGATGTATTCAATATCTCTTAATTTCATTCGCTTATTTTTCGCGTAACATAAAAGTAATGATATTTGTCCTTCTCTGGGATTTGAAATTAAATATTCTTAGTAAAGCCCATTCTGTATGGAATACTTAAGAAAGTTTTTGTTGCGAATGTGATGCTTGTATTGTTCTCTTTACTCTCCGTTTTGAATATAATAATGAAAAAAATTTAAATATTCTGTCATTTTCAGCGATGATTGAAGGATAGCATTACACGAAGTAATTCTTAGAAAGTCTACATATAGTCACAAGTGAATGAATGCAGCATACATTGAAGCCTTCGCAATTTAACATTTGTGCATCAGGTTTATGATGTATTAACACCATCTGCAATAATTCTGGGTTATAAAATACAGTTAGAAATTGTTATTTTAAAGCCTTCACACAATCCTTAATAATTAAACGAATATAGTATGTACTTCGAGATGCAGGTGACTTTGATCAGATGGTTCATTTGATCATGCATTTTAAAATATGAAGGACCACATTCTGGAACGTGTATTGAATTTACAAGAGCAGAAACCATTAATAAAGTATTATTGACTTAATGAATCAATAATCTAAATAGGTTATATTAATATAATCACTATGCTCAGATTAAATTTAGAAACGAAAACTAAAAATTTTACTTAAAAGGATCGAACACAATTTATACCGATTAGTGTAGTTTTGTATCACAGAATTTGCTAATGTTCCCCGTAGGGTTAACAGAGTATGTCATATCTACATTATTCTTTTCCACGGTTTGGTTTGGTTTAGTTATATTAACGTTCCGTTTGAAGCAACACTAGGGCTATTTTGGGACGGACCTCGTAATTTTAAACCGCGGTCAGATGACGAGGACGACACCTGAGCTGGCACCGCCCTCTCCACACCACACCAGAGGAAGGACGTTTGGTCAGGACGGATTTAACGTGCAACCCCCTTACACGACGGTTCTTCGGTGGAATCGGGTCTCGAACCTGAAGCCCTCCAGTTCCGAAGCCGAGACCTTACCACCAGGCCACCGCGGCCCCTTATTTTATTTAAGAATTATCTTTTAAATTAGAATTTATCTTTGATCTAGGCTTATCAAATTTGACAAAATGATCTAATGTATTTAAGAAATTATGCAGTTTAAAATAATTTTGCTATGGGAAAAATTAAAAACAAGTTACACAAAATGTTTAATTCAGAAAATTATCAATAATTCATATAATGAACCCATATGATCTTCAAAGATAGCTATAATAAATATATTTTAGAACTCTTAGAGAAACTATCACATTATAATTAACATATCTTAGCAAAAATTATTAGCATAGATATAAATTAGCATAGATATTAATCCAAAACGCACAGTGATCACAGGCTTAGAACGTTTGTGATCATCTGAGAAGTTGAAGATGCAGAGAGAGACGTCAGGACACACCTATAACCCTCCAGAGCAGATTTCTTTAAAAAATATATAGGAAAAACTTACAGAAAAAAACAGGACATATTATTAGAATGAATTATTATTCACAGGGAAAAGAATGCGTTCTGCGAGAAACAAACCAAATAAGAAAAATCGAACAACAAATATCCATATCTTCACATAAAGGATATGTCTATTCAGTAGCAAGTCAAAGCCTCTACAAAGACAACCAATGGAAATGACATCCTCAAACATTTCTCTCATACCCACTAATAGAGATTGAGAATATATCCTCCGGCCGCATAAAATTGTAGACTTTTTGTAAAGCCGTAATTATTCGCTGGCATGCGGTTAATAGCACCGAAAAATCGAATTTATGATTTAGATACGTTTTTTTCCAGTCTATTAAATCGGTAATTTAACACATAGATACAATTGCAATCAAAAAATCACGTATTGAATTGAATTTAGTTAAATTGTCGCATTTTTAAGTTAACGCGTTTAATCTGCCTGTGAAAGTACAAAGCAATAGACAGTCGACTTCTTGATGGATTTGGTTTCCAATTTGATAAGTATTTCCACTTTCGATGCTAAATCTAATATGTTAGATAATGTTATGTTAGCAAAAAAGTAGATCGAATTAGACCTTAAATCAAAAAGCGACGGAGTTGTCAAATTATTTTCGCTTAAAATTTGATAGAAATCTATAAATTTATTGTAAAAACCAAATAAGAAATTCCTTCTTTCTAGTTCAAAGTATTTTTAAGTTGCCGAATTAAGTAACAGACATATTGATTGATTGACATAATATCAAGAATGAGATTTTCGAACTCAGTTTATTCGTAAAAGTTGTTGAGTTTTGTCAAAATCTCGAGTTATATATATTTTTTTACAATACTTTGTTACAATATTTTGTCAGTACGTTATATGCGATAAATAAAAAAAAATAGTGAAGAGACAAATTAAAAACGCAAAATGTAAATAAACACTCAACTGGGAAAACAGGAATACGGTCAAGCGAATAAAATATTAATCAAACATCCAAGAAAAATAAGTAAAAAACAGGTTTTTTAACATCAAATGATAGTTGCAGAAATTATTAGTTTTGCATGTGAATAGAATTAGCAGAAAAACTGAGATCCATTCCGTACCTCCTCATTAAATTTCAACGCACAGATCTGAATCATTCTTAATATTTCTTTATTCAATTTTAATAAATTTATCACTGTTGTTGAATGTAAAAAAATTGCAGTAAAGTTTTTTTCTATTTACATACATATTCTCTTCATTACATAGTTCGGATCCAGAGGGCTATTGACTCTGCTGTACAAAGAATAGCAAGCCGCTGTGCCAAATCCATCAAAATCCATTCTTGGCAAGGGTCCTTCAGGTGTTTCACTAAGTAAAAAAATGTTTCCTTTTAAATATTTTACATCAGTTTAGAAATTAGCATTTCACACACTCGCAAAACATACATAGGAAGTTCATAATTGCTTTCAAAAAATAGAAAGAATGATACCAAAATTTAATATTTAAAGCCAAAAAACTGCTACATTTTCTTTATTTTCTTTGTGTCGGACGACGGAATAAGTGTCGGCAAAGAACACTTATAGCATCGTCAAAATATCGAATGGTTAATTTCAGATAATCCCAGTATCTAGAGTTCCGATGAAAATAAACAACTTGCCATTATTTAAGTTTATATTTTGCACGAATTCATTCCTTTTCTTATTAGTAGATCATTTAAAAATTTTATTTACTTAAAACTTTTCAAGCGCGAAGTGTTTGTTGACACCATTGCCAACTATGCAAAAGCATGAAATGAACGAAATATTGAAAAAAAATGCTTTTATTTTAATTTTTAGTGAATTGTTTAAATGAGAATCTTGGGAATTAATTTAAGATTTTTATTGATCTGCATGTATTTTTGTAACTTACGACTTACTTCAAATATTTATATGCATCTAGACATTAATTTTGAACTTCCTAGCAACATATTAGTTCTATACTAAGCTTATTGCAAATTTTACAATATACTAATTTCATAATAATATGATATATAAATGTCTTTGTATTGGCATTATAAGGATAAATCATCAGATACAGAAATGTCAAATTTGTCAGAGATTTATTTGAAAAATATAGTTGCATCTGGCTGAGAACTGAAAGAACAGCACACAACACTATCTGAAAAATTATATATCACATTGAAAAATAGCACGGAAGAAAGACATATCGAAATAGAAAATGTCTTATGGTATTTGCATAATTATAATGATTTTAAGAATGAAAATGAAAAAGAAGAAAAGAAAATAACAATTTAAATCGGATGAAGTTTATAGTAAATTTTCTTAAAATTTTTTACTTACAAACCTATCCACATTCAGAAGAATTCGGTTCAGCTATCGAAGATTATGATGACACTAATGTCGATAGTGAAAAAGAATTGTCTCTTGAACAAAAATTAGAATTAGCGATAAATAACAAAATTTCAACGAACCAAAATACAATACAGAAATCAGCTATATCCAAAACCATCCGACGAGAAATCGATTTATTTGAAGATGAGGGATTTAGAGGTAAATACTTGGAAAAAGTATATCGCACATTGCTAACAGTACCACCAACTAGCGTAGATGCCGAAAGAGCGTTTTCGACAGCTGATAATATTTGCACAAATTTAATATTCAGGCTTCATGACAGTACAATTGATGCATTATGTTTTTTAAGATCACATTAATAATTTGTAATAGTACCACAGACTGAATAGTGATATTTACACTTTTTTGCGATTTAAATAAATAAGATGTTCCTTTACTTTTTTGTGATTCTTTATACTATTATAATTTATAAGTTACAAATTATTTTTTGTAATATTTACCCTTTATAAAAAAACTGGCAAATAAAACAAGGAAACACCTGCGTTTTCTTTCATTTTCTAAAATTTCTAATACCGGTATTAAAACCGGTATCCCGGTATTAATATCTAAAAAATACCGAATACCGGTATTGAAATTTTGGTTCGATATTGCAATCTCTACGTTTCATTGAACAAACTTAGAAGATTCGATTGTATTTTAGATTTTTACTGCACAATATTAAAATATCTTGAGATTACGCCTTAAACATAGAGGCTTCGTTTGGTTATTCAGTTCAAAAACTTAAGTCAATAAAATTGCTGGTATTTTTTTCCGTCATTTTGCTATTTTTCATGACAATTCGATTAGAATCTCATTGAATTAAATTATATAGATTGCAGATAACATATATTAGCAATTTGTTAAATATATGAAAGAATTACGTTAAAAAGGCTAATCACTGTCGACAGAAATTCTTGAAAAAATTAGTAAAGATGACTGATGTTTGATATTTTAAAGTTTATTTTAGCGACTAACTCTAAAAAAATAAAAATTAAACGCTTTTAAGATATAAAAGTTTTAAAATTTATTCTTATCAAATATACTCTGTTTTCACAATTTACTCTGTTTTTGAGGGGATTTCTTTGTGGAGAAAACGTTATCACCGAACCTGTTTATTTATAAAATGGTAGTCAACCCAATATGAATTTAGTATCTCAAAGTCGCACCATACTTAAATTATCAAAAGTAGATTGATGTTCTGTTCGCAATCCAAGGACTCAAGCTTCTGTCACAATGACTTACAGAAATAAATCCAAAAAAATAAGTTGAGGCCGGTATAGCGAACTGATATTTTTTTTCTAGTATTTATCTTTGATAAATGACTGATTTTAATAAATTGGATTATGTCATCTCTCAAACAAAGGTCGTAAATCTCTCATCTTCCTGATTGACGCTTATGGGTGAGATAGCTTAATCGAGCTTTATATCATGACGGTAATTATTTCGTTATCATCCTAGACATAAACAGGATTAGTCTACATAACAAGAGGGATTGCCTGTAACTCCCTTTGTCAGAAATTCGGCTGATGTCAGTGGCATACCTTGTCAAATGAGATGTTTCAGATTTACAAACATTCAAATGCATGGATGTCAGATGACGGACCAGAGAGTAAAATCTATTCCATATATTATCTGACTTCATTTTGATAATTGCAACGTTTCCTTTAAGATTCAAACTGTAATCCAATCGTATGATGATTCAACCGATTATTATTGATATTAATTTCGATTTTGTAATATTTTATCTTGGGTATTTTTATTTGATTCGGAAATCGAATGGACATCTGGAATTTATTTCCCGTTTGCATGATTTGTTTTTTTAAAAGCCATTAATTTCAAAGATTTGCGTGCTGTTTTTCTTCATAAATTTGGTATGTATCAGTTAAATTTGAAATACTTCTAATATGCTCAGAATAGTTCATATTATTCAGAAATAATACATGTATGGAATTTATACATTATTTACACAAAAAATGTCTTTTTGTATCTTAATCAAGATGAGAAACCAAATTTTATAACTTATTCTTCCAATGGAAGACCACCCCCTTTATGCCAACATGGAAAGTCGCATGTGTTTCTCAGATACACAGTGATAAAAAAGAAAATTTTCAGAATTTAATTATTAAAATTAGCTGTGATGAATAGATATTATTATTTTAAAAATATTAATATTTATTAATTAGCAAATATTAATAAATATTATTATTTTAAAAATATTAATATTTTTTAATTAGCAAATATTATTATTTTAAACAATATTTTTATTTATATAGAATAAGCAGGATATCTTGAAAATAGAACAAACAGGATTACCTATTTTTTAAAATTAATGTTTGGAATTATATTTGAATTTTATTTTTTGTAGAAAAGTACTCTATAAATGTGTGCCCTACTAAAAGATTTTTAAAAACTTAATTGATTAAAAAATGTGAGATTTTATAAATCACTAAGGCAATTTTAAATAAATAGATTTAAAAAAAATTTTTATAGATAGTTATACTAAATGAAACTATACTACATAAAACATGCTATGGATTTTCCCCTGCCAATGATATTTTTTAATATTTTTTTTAATTGTGAAATACACAAAAAATTGTGAGAAATGCATTAATGCTGACATTGTTACTTAAAAAATGATGCTGATTTCATTGCAAATTTCATGAAACATATATTTTGGAATATTCACAAAAAATCTTTTACTCCTTCTATAATTTTTTAAAAAAGCCTCGGATTTTGAAATGTAATATATAAGTAAAAACATAACATGAATAAAAATGAATTTAAAGCTTTCATTCCTCAATATCATCATATAAAATCCATCCAATATGTCTATTATGTCTATAAAATGTTAATTAACTTATTCTAAATGATGAAAAATTGCAAAAGTTTATTGAAACACAATATTATACCTATGTTATAAATATATAAAGAAAGACATACTGTGGGGAAAGGCAACGACCTGCATCAATATGAAAATATATTTATTATAATTAAAGGACAAAACATTATACTATACTAACATAAAACACGTAAAGATACATGACTACCCAACTCTCGTCTGCCAATAATGGCGGGAAAGCATCACGTGATTAATGACGTGACGCAACATGGCCAACATGGCGCCATTCAGGATACGGGATCTGTCAGCAATTCCCACAATACAAATGATCAATATTTCACAATTCTTCATCATAACAACTTAAAAAATAAAATGCATATCTCTCAATTAATTAAATGCATATTTCAGCACCAAACATTAAAGCAAACATTACTGTAGCAACATATATGAAAACAGAAATACCTTTATTTTCATTATTTCAAGAGCCTTAGTATTTTGAAAAAATTTAAACAATGAAAAACACACCTGTAATTTGAAACTTTCTTTCTTATAAGGAAAATCGCATGCAGATAAATCTAAGTCATTGAGTCATTAACTATCTAAATCATTTAACTTCATTTCAATTTAACTATACATTTGCGAAGGGTAGAAAAATAATAATTCATTTTTATCGGACTTCGTTCTAACAGATGATCTTAAAAGTAAGCCAGAGACGTGTTTTCTCTCTTGTCATGCATATTTTTTTTTCAGTGACATAATAAAAAACAAGATGCAACTTTAAAAACATACAGATAATTTAAAATAATTCCCTTAATCATATGAAATATTTTTTTAAATCGATTTTTCTAATAATATTTTGGCTATTATGTCGCCTTAAATTGCCGACATTATAGTTGAAATATTTACATTTGTAATAAAAAAATACAGAAACAATATGGAAATAGGAAATTAAAATTGAGATATAAATAGCAGGAAATCCATTTCATATCATCGTTGTAGTCAAATATGCTTATAATGCTCCAGATAAATAATTTTTTCAAGTAATTTTCACAGCTGAACTTTGCAATACTATTGCACTAGTCATTTTGACAGCTTCGCACCTTTTTTCACTTGAACGTTTACGTTGTTCACTTTCATCGCTCAGATCGTTCACTTTCATCTTTCAGATCGTTCACTTTTTTCGTTCACATCATCATTAACTTGTTCTTTTCTTTTCAACACTTTTAGTTTGATTTTATATTGCAAAGAGGTAGACTCTCATCGCTCAGTGTTTACTTTTAATAGTGCATTTGCCAATAGTCTTGGATGTTTCCATCTAAATAGTTTGTCTTTATTGTTTGTCCATTTAATTATTGATTGCAACTACATTATTCTATGACACAACAAAGAAAAGAAAATATAGCAATATCTTATCTGAACGGATGTGCGTATGTCTGAAATATAAATAATTTCTATGCAGAGCTCTTTTAATGTGCCGAATTCCAAACTTAGACTATAAGTTTGGCCGAAGGAGCTAGAGGAATAGCCATAATCATGCTTTTATAGCACCTTAGAGATATAAAACGAATTTCTTCACTAGTGCATGTCACATATATGCGCCCGCTGTAAGGTTAAATATTCAGAAAGAGTTTTCAATTACTTACTATGCATGTTCAAGTATCTCTTCCCAGTCATGAATTAATTCCATAACATCTTTGGGGTCTTTTAAGTAATCAGAAACATCCCCTAATGGTACCTAAGAAATCAAAGTATAATTTTCAATGTCTTTGACAGTTTAAAATAATTCACAGACTATTTTATTATTGCCCATTCATTCGATATATATTAATTTAAAAAAATAAAAATGCTCCTTATTGTTATTTGCTTTACTTTACTCACTCTCGATAAACTAAAGTTTTAAAATTTTGAAGAATTATGTTATTAATTGAATTTGAAAATAAAGCTTTAAAGTATCTTAAAAATCAAAACATTTAATACATTTGAGCATCAGAAACACAACTTCACCTTATTATTAATAGCTATTATTAACTATTATTTGATATAATTGCTCAGAAGCATTATTAATTCCATTGGCTCTTATGGGAGATATGTCCAAACGCTTTACATTTTATTTTAAAGTTGTATTCCTTTATTTATGGGTAATAATTAAAAAAGATAATTTTTTTATTAAATTAATTAACATAAATTTCATTAAAATTTAGAATATAAATATTATATGTCCAACTAACATAATATGTAAACCCAAATCATTTTTAAACCCAAATATAAATAACATAATATGTAAACCCAAATCATTTTTAAGACAACTTTTCATCATTTGTTAATTAAAAGGTTAAATTAAAAAACACAACTTTTTTTAACAAATTAATATAAATTATTTTAGTATGGAATAATTTAAAATACTTTGTTTAAAATTTAAGATATTTTTGGGTAAATAAATTTATTATAGAAGGTCGCTTTGCTGAGATGAAATTCAAATTTTTGATAAATTATTTAGCGTTTAAAAGCTGATAAATGCTATAAGAGTTCCGAGATTAAATAAAAACGAATGTGATTTAGAAAGTAATTTCTATTAATATTTTGTTAATCGAAGGAATAGAGGAAAAGCAGGGATAAATTTTTTAATCAAAAATAGGGAGACAAAAAAGTTTGTAAAACACTTTTAAATATGCTTTAAGTAGTTTTAATAGTATTTGTAATAAGAATACCTGATATTTTTCTTGTGACATTCAAGGCCGATTAGTATTTTTATTGTGCTATTTCTTCTTCTTTCTATAAATAATTCGAAACTTCTACATATTTGGTTTGATCTCTGTATTGATTTTCGTAGTAAATCGTTCGTAGTTTCGTTTGTTTCTGTATTGATTTTCTACGAAAGTGTGGAACTTTATTTTTTCATTTTATCTTTTAGGAATTTTTATTTTTCAATATAGTTCATAATTTGTGATGTTAAATAAACTAAGCCTTGTATTGAATTTCTCTCAAAACCCCTCACGAATGGTGACATAATAAGAAAACTAAATTTAAAGACAATTAATCATTTAAATATAAATATATTGATTTGTCATTGAATATCACGATTGGAAAATCTTTGTAAAGATAAAGGATATTATTTGAAATAAAAAAAGTATAATAAACAATTAAAATTTACGAATGATTTAACATACCTATAGACTTTTTTACTCACCGAAAGATTATTTATTTAGTAATAATCTTTAACGTATGTTATATGCAGCGATAATTTTCATTTCTTTATCGCAGTCTCAAGCAAAAATACACATTTTTTTTTGTAAAAATCATTAATACATTACACAACTGTGTTATTAGTAAGAAATAGCAAAATAAATTCTGTGAAGAATAAAATTTTCTGTAGAAATTCATTTAAATATCTTTCGTCACGGAATGAATAGAAATTTTCCTAAGAAAGCGCATGAAAAATCATAATTTCATCTCATGAAAATTCTTCTCATTTCAGATTCCTACAACACAATCTTCCCTTATTTTGTAAATAAATATGCTAATAATTTTATTTTTTCAATAAAAATACTTTTTTCAATTTTTAATAAACCAAAAGACCTCTCTAATGACTTCAATCAGGCGAAGTCAAATAATAGCAGACTGATCAGAAAATAAAACCTTATAATTTTACAAAAAACACATTTTTCTGAATTTTAATAAGATTTTTACTGTTAGAAAACAAACTTTTTCACAAAAAGTCGAAAAGTATTTGAGATATATCAATGCTATATTTCATAGAAACTGTTTAAGAAGTTAACCAATACGGTATAATCTCGATTCCACGTCATTCAAGAGATCTAGAAGAAATTAACTCTATATGAGAATAACTCTAAATCGGAGTATGAAAAAAATCTTCATCTACCAATATCTAACCATGAAATGAATAATGATATAAGTTACTTGTCTTTTATTTCTTCCTTCACAGCGGTTTGGATATCAGTTTTTAAAATTATTTTTGAAAGGAATCGGTTATTTTACATTGCGTCTTGTTTTTATCAGCCACATAACAAATGCCATTCTCAATGCATATTGGTATTAGTAAACTTTTATCTTGTCGTCATTATTTGAAAACAACACATTTACTGATTTCAAAGATAGAACGGCTTCTTTCTTATAAGAAATTATGTGTCCTTTGTTTTCATCTTGCCAATCTTTCGCCCAATCATCATCCGAGCTTTCCGATTATGTGTCTATGAAATCCTTTATAGTTGGAATCTCAAATGCATATACATTTATAGCGCAAGATACATAATCATTAAAGTCATCTGAAAAGGGAAAGAAGTCTTTCCTTCCATTAAAATTTTCATCTTCAAATTCATTCCCTCTGACCTACAAAATAACAAGTTTTATGAGATGCATTTAATCCCAGCTCTCTCAGACATGCTCATCATGTGAGGGTATTCTAGCATGTTTACTCTCTTTTTTAATTTTTTCGGATTCTATACTTAAAAGAGCATTGTGCAGAAGTTAGTTTCTATATTGACCTCAAAGCTTCGATCTAATTTGTTACATGCCTTGGTGCATATTCTACATAGTCAAGTATGGCATATTTTAGAACACTCGTTGTAACTTTGTTAGTATTCGAGATATCGACATTCTGATGAATCTTTCCAGAACCTCCCAGTTCTCGCCAAAAGTCTCTAAATTTGGCGACTTTCCTTAAAATTCTACCAGACTTTAAGATTTTATATCTCGATAGCGAAGAGACGAAAGCAAATGATTTATGTGTTAAAAAAGTTTCTCTATGCTCTTTCGATTGCTATTTATTAATTTTTTTCATTTCACTATTTGTGTGGTTTTCTGGTTAGTTTACGAAGGTAATTCAAAAAATTATCATTCAGGATTTTTTGTTTGATATACAGTCAATAAGAAAGCACATTTTTGATAAGAGATCACAAGGTATTCTTGAATTACCTTGGTCTTCGAATTTTCGAACAATTAATGTTATTAACTTTTCACTCCCATATGAATTGGTTCATATCAAAATGACCAATAGCAGTTCCGATGATTTTACATCTTAACAGATTTTACACTTTACTGGAAAAGCTCTAGAAGGAAGATTGTCTACTAATCCTATCTTGTCAGCACTAAAAATGTCTTTACTAGAATATTGTTGTATAAAAAAACAGTAATGTTTTTCCCATCCGTTCTTTGACAATCTCGGAATAGACTCAAACAAATTTGCTACAAATAAAGTTGTAGGATCAATTGGACTTTTATTCAATCACTTGAAGGTTAAAATACTTGAATTCTGAGTTTGAAGGCAATTTCTATTGCTATTTCTTTCAAAACTAAACTATTTATAAGACATGATTTTTATTAACAATTGATAAAAGAAATTTTCTAATTTTTCAAATGGTTCTGATTAAAAAAAATGTGGTCAATTGTTTCATATTTTCGAATTTTGTTTGTCATATCTGCTTACTTTAAGCTATTTTGAAAAGTCAAATACGGAATTTTAATTAATTTAGCAAAATCAGCTTCACTGCTATTGTAAACTTTGGATTATTTGATGGCCTGCGCTTTTATTCAACACAAAAACTAATTTTTTTATTCCAAAATTTCAAGATCCAGGGTTAATAAAAAGTGCCGAAGGAATGTCGGCTTTCAAGATCGTAAGTATACTAACTTAACACTACGGTATGGAGCTTGACGGGATTCTTAAAATTCGTCCTTTGTCTTCATTTGACCAAAGGGTATGAGAAAATAGGAGTTGTCTTCCCACTTTTAAAACCATTTTGAATCAAAGAGGAATGACGTTATAAGCAAAAAAATGTTAAATTCAGGAAATTTAAACCGAGGTTTCGATGTAATTGAAGTTCACTGTAATAATAAAAAAAATATTTTTTAAATATCCAAAAGTCTCATAATTTTTTTCTTAACTGTTATGGCTTCTTCATATTTATTAAAATCACGCTTTTAGAATATATTACAAAACGATTTATAATATATCGTGCACTGATGATATTGTTGGGAATCTTTAATATTTATTTCATTCAAAATTAGCCTCATCGCTAAAAATGAGATTTATATATATTCTTAAAATTTTCAGAATGGATGCCAAGGTCAATGACCTACGGCGTTGATGGGAAATTTAGAGATTTTGGTAATAAAAAAGGTAAAGGTTCTAGAAAATGCAGAAATTTAAACACTGTTTTTATTAGATTAGAGCCGAGATCTGAAGATTTAAAACATTAGATAAAACTTTTAAAAGAATTCACAGTAGCACCAAATTTTCATCCAGCATTCAATTCTCTGTTTGATTATAATGCGGTCTCTGCAGTCGTTTGAGCCGGGCCATTTTTTAATATGCAATTAATTGTTTATTTGTATTATTGGTGGCTTCAAGTGATTTTTTTCCTGTACATCTCGACTGTGCTTTTGAGATTTTCGTGCTTTTTGTCGAATAAAACATCGATATCATTTGGATTTCTATCTGCAGACCGTTCTAGTTGGATTTCTTGCGTCATACATTCATTTGACGGTATCTATAGCAATGTTTTGAATATACAACTGGTAATATGTTCACTTGATCTTTTTCAAAACATTTTAATAATATGATCAGAATTTCACCAAGAGACACTCAGAAGTCGAATTATATTTTTGAGGTAGTTCTTATGCTCTTCTTTTTGAATTGTATCATGAACGTCTAAAATGTTATATCCATATTGAAAGATCAGCTTAATTTAATGACTCATGGCAGGCTTCAGTAAATTGTGATTTTTCTTTTTCTTTTATTATGAATTTTTAATTGTTGTCATTAAATGATTACGTTTCTTTTATTCAAAAACATTTTTGTAAGTTATTCTATATATGCGGATCTTTAAAAACAAATTAAACTTAAGTTTTTATTTACCTTCAAGTGGAAGATGATTATTTAAAAATAATTTGAGTGCATTAAAAATTCTGGAATTCATTAACAACATACTAATTAAAAAGAGTAATTTTTTCTTCTCAATTCCGTACCTTTGTATTATTTTCAATGCAAAGTTTCGGATATACTTCACAAAATTCTTCATCAGGTTCAAAGCATCTGTCTGGATGTTTCGAACAAAACTTACTCCTTTTTACTCTGAAAAAAAAAATCAAAAGGCAGTTAATTTTAGCGATAAACGGATTTAAATATTAAAAAAAAATTAAAGTTTAGGCCCATTTAATATTTAAGATGTTTTTAAATATTATTTTAAGGTTTCAATTTTTTTATTTATTTAGTTAAAATTTTAGAATGTCTGATCACAGATGCATGTTTCAATATACTTACAGAGTTTACTAATGTTAACTCTTTCAGTATTGTTTCTGAGTATAGTTCGTGCATCTATATATATCTTCTAATTTAAAATCTAAAATCAATCATAGATGAACAAAAATGGCTGGTAATCATTTTAGCCTTTAATGCACTATTGATGATAATTCTTTTTGCATCATGCACCTCTCAATTGCAGCAGAAACCGATCCCAAACTGGTTGACCAGTGGTAACATCACCCGGTCAGATCGGGCCGGTTTTATCGATAGAGGGTTAAAGTAGACATAGCGTTTTAATTAATTACAGAAATGAGTAATTTTGATAAAACTTAACTTACGGATTAAAGTTACAAAATGTGAAAGCAGGTGCTAAATATCTATTTGGTCTCTCCATTTCAATATTAACAATTGTTGGATACTGCAGAACGTAATACAAGAATTTGATGCATTGGCAGAGAAATCCGGCTGTGAAGATAAGAAATACAAAGACTCGAAAAATCTTCCTTTTAATGTTGCCGGTTGAGACTATTGCAGAAACAGCACTGACAGAGGATTCTCTTAACACTTTGGATGCATAGTCCTTAACTGACTGCTTTCTTTTATATTGTATCTCTTCGTCCATTCCTCCAGACATCCTTGCAAAGAAAATAAGAATGTCACAAATATAATAATTTGATAAGTCATCATTCTTTTAGAAATAAAATGAGTTTATTAAATATATGAATAAAAATAATTATCTATAAGTATATTTAGCTTTCTAATATGCAAGGAAGTAGATGAAAAATGCTTTAAATCTTATAGTAATAAACAGTATGTAATAATATGCTCAGGTGAATTCAAAATTTCCTGGTTTTTGCTCTGAGACTGCAAAAGAACGAACTAAGAGTCACAACCATTGAGTAAATTATTTTTGAATCATTCTGACTTTATTGATACATTTCTTCAGTTGTGTGCTTCCCTTCTCTCATTGTAAAATTTCTTTCAAATAAATTTATTGCTTATTAAATCACATTGAGAGTTGGAAATAATCTATTTCTGATAAATATTGTAATTACTAGCTCGTCGCATTTGAAGGTCATCTTGACTGTCAGGAATATTGCTTTGGTTTAGTTTAATGCACATTGTAGGCATAATGCAACATGCATATTTAATGCATAATGTAATATTTATTGCTTATTTTAAATTCGCTCTTGCTGCAAATTGTTTCCAAATTTTTGAATTGCGATAGAATTAGAATACTTTAACTTTTCGCTTATTGTATGTATGAACCTCCCTCATGGAATTGAGTCCCCAGGAGCACAGCTTGTTACACAATATTATGTGAATCATATTAAATTGCGCAATATTCAGCAATAATAGATGATGTTCAGAATATTGCTTGATATCACTCAATACTGCACAATTTAGGTGTACTCTTAGGGTTACTTGATATATCAGTCACATAAATGCAATTGTGACATACTGATGGTATCACCGATTAGCAAACTATCTTATGTGGGGATATAATAATTATATTATATATTACTTGGGGACAAAAAAAATAATCATTCCTTTCAATGTCTCATTCATAAACGTTATTAATTACGTAATTAACAATCGTTCGTAGGTGCACATTTCTTTACACTGAAATATTTTCCTGCTGAATTTTTCCACTCTAGGATAGATAAGCTGCCTTACACAATATTAATATACAATCACACCCCTATAAAAATTAATTTTGATTATTAGTAGAAAATTGCTCTTAACAAAGTATTTTTGTAATTAGTAACGTATTATGAATAATTACATCATACTAGTTCCAACTTTCTAAGCACCCTAAATTTTAAGATCTGATTAATCTTAAAAAATTATGAATTTTGAAAATCGTTGAGGTATTTGATTCACATTTTGAATATCTTTACTCTCTGCCATTTCGTTATTTCTTCTGGTCCCCTTCTTAATGCATTATTATCCCTCATGAAA
>JAPMOR010011646.1:30791-50921 GCA_026543865.1 Argiope aurantia
CATTATTATCCCTCATGAAATAAATAATGATTAAAAACTAAAAAAAAGAGTTTTTATGGCAGTTGAATAATTAAGTGAATGTAATATTCATCTCTGTCTTTATATTAGTCGTTATGTTATTCTTATGTAGCATGAATATTATACTTTTATTTTTTTATTGTTTCATTTAATTAATTTTATTAATTATAAAATAATAGTTTATTTTATATTTGTTATTTCACATATAAAGCAAGGATTTATTTTTTATTCTTCCTGTTTATATATTTTTTAACTTATACGAGTTCTAGAAGAAATGATTATATGTTAAAATGATGAGCATTCAGGAATTTGAATAAGACAAAAGAAAGATTCAGTTTTACATATGGTCATTAAATTCAATTAGGCAGAATCAAAGTTAAAATGCTTTTTTTTTAAGTTTAAATCTAGCAAAATTTTGATGAAATGAATTCCTGGAAATTCGATAGTAAATATCTAAGGGAATGAGTTGATTCTCACATAGAAAAGTGACAATATTTCTGATGGAAATAAAATAGATAATAATAGTTAGGATTTGAAGCTATTTCACCAGAATTACAGGCTTTCTGAATTTTTTTTTAGATTTTATTGGAAAGAACATATTTTTTTACAAATTGTGGTGAAAATTATTATATTCAATATTGTCTGGGAATTTAACTGAATCAAAGAAATTCGTAAACGCTGAAATTAATTAAGTACCAACTTCAAAGGATTCGAATATTATTAACAATGAACGAGCAGGCAAACGAATTTAGTTTAATACTTCGAGTATCATTTAAAGTGAGAAATACTGCAAAACTACAATATTAAAAATTATATGGACGGGAACAAAATCTTAATTTCAACTAAATAAAAATAAAAAAAGCGTGTCATATTGTATCTGACAAAAAATATCATTTAAGATTCACTCACAAGCGCATGACCAAACATAAACGACATTTATAAAAAAAAATTTATAAATTGGTTTTAAATGAAATTTATTGATTACGTCATGGCGATTTATAAATAAAACTTATCTCACATTTTATGAGTTAATGAATAAAAATGAATAACATTGTTGATTCAAATGAATATGATTAGAAGAGAAGAAATATAAATACTAAGTACATTAAAAAACAATAGCATTTATGACGCATAGTAAGAATTTGAAACTATGTATAATTATATTTTAATTATAACTATAAACAATTATATTTTTGATTTTTAGAAACATCGTATTAAAAACAGATCCATGAAATAAAAATATACGAATTAATTTTTTTAATTTTTATTTTGAAGAGAATGTTTTTATTTACTAAAAACAGGCACAAACCAAGGATTTTCTAGTTTAGAAGATTATAAATTGGTTTTTATAACATTTTGAAAATATCTTAAAGAAATATATTAAATAATTCCTAAAACAAGAGAAAAGACGTATTTCTATCCGATCTTTAAATATTGGGGTTCAATTGATGAATATTATGATATTTATATTTTTTCACATTATCAAGTCTTAATTCATTTTTCTAATTTAAATTCCTTTTAAATGGACGGATTATTCTGTTTTTCAGGAACTACATAGCATACCAAATTTGAAAAAAAAATTATGGATCACAGTTTGAATCATGAGAGAGTTCATAAAAAGATATGACCAAAATTTAGAATTTCAGAAATAAAATTTAAAGATACAAATAGCATTGAAAGTATATTTTGCAAATTCAAAATTTATTTGAGTATTTTTTAAACAAATAAATTAAGAAACAAAATGGAAAATGTAATTTTTTTTAGATATTAAGTTAATTGAATAAACAAAAATTCGATATTTTGTAAAAATCATCTTCTTTTTTTCCTTATAACATTCGATACAAGTTTTATAGAAATTCAAATATTGTTTTGTTCTATGAAGACAATTCCTAAAAATAAATTTATAACATGTGAAATAAAAATGGTGAAAGTTTTATACTCCAACATTCTATTATTTATGATTCTTTTCCTCCATTAATAATATTAAAATTAAAACATGACATGTTCGATAAATGGACTATTACACATATTTATATTGGTATTTTTTTGAAATTTCAAATATTTTAAGCAAAACCCTTAGTTTTAATTTCTTAATCGATTTTTGGCTTTAAAAACACACAAAACTGATAAAATTAATAAAATAAAAAGTAAAATAATTTTGTGTCACTATCAATTTTTTTTTACTTTCATACGCAATAAATTTTAAATTGTTTTCAAAATTCTCCGTTATAACCATAGCTAAATCTTTGATTACTTAGTGGTAAGAATTGGATAATAATGGTCAATTATTAAAATATACAAACACATAAAATGCATTTACGATTATCTTATTCACTAAAAACATTATTAAAAATAACCAAGCGTACATATCTTCAATTCTTTAACTAAATCATAAAACAAAAACCAAGCATTCTTTTGTGTTGCGAAAAAAATTGTTTTACCTAGTTCTCAAACTATTCCTTATGTAACAAACTCATTGGAAAATGTCACATAATCCTTCACCTTGATGCACATTATGACATGTTTGTACAAGAAACTGAAGTCTTTAATATCCTAACTTTTGAAAGCTTATTTCCTGATGTCATAACATTTAACTGTGGCAGAGTATCTTCATTCACTGACACAAGAGAAAGGAGATTCGTCTCTTGTAGAGAAACAAATGGAACGTCTAAAAATATCAAATTCATCTTTTTCCTCTCCGCCTTTTTGACTGCCTGCTTCAGTGCATGCGCAGTGCGTTTTTAAGAGGCTTACTGAAAAATTCATAAATTAACCTTTCATAACTATTTTTAAAATTTTCTTCTCCCTTATTTTTTTATGTAAAGACAGGCCTTGTTTGTTTCCTCTCATCGTCTTTCTTGGAACTTTACAGAAATAGAATACAGGATTGTCAGAAAAAATGAAAAAAAAAAAAAAAAAAAAAGAGAGATAGATAGAGAGAGAGAGAGAGAGAGAGAGAGGCTTTCACCTAATGAGTATTAGCGATAAACACTTTGTACCTTAATTCGTTTAGAGGAGAAAATTGAAACATAAAGGGATTCTACGCTTAATTTGTAAGACTATATGTGACCCATACTTTTTTTTTAAATCAGAAAATAAAAACATTCTAAAAATTGTAAAAAAAAAAAAAAAAAAAAAAAAAAAAACAATAAAAAAATTTTAACCGAAAATTTTCGATACAGAAATTTACTGGACAAATAATGAATTTTAAAAAAACAATTTTTAATTAGTTTGAAATATTGATTCAATTATAGAATAACAATTATGCTGTATACATTACAATATATATAGCTTGATAATATTTAATTTTATTTTTTATTGGTAATAAACTCACATCAAAATAAAGTACTACATCCTTTAAGGGCTGTTTTTTAAATCCACTAAAGAAAACAGAAAGGATGTTTTTTAAATATGCTAATAAATGAAATTAGTATCGCATGTATAGAAGATAAACGTCTCGTTTACAAACAAAAAGTAGTCTGCTGATTTAAATATTTAAATATTTCCTCGGTATTAACATAATAATTTATTAAAAACAATAAAACAAGTATTATATTTATTACAAATTAAGGAACGCCATTGAAACTTAAAAATAATTCATGAAATCAATACACATTGTTTTATATTTTTACAATATGATGCTATTTATTTTATATAGCATTGTTTAATCAAGGAATACTTAAAAATTACCTGACACATAAAAGTGCTAAGCATTTTTTTCTCTAAATCAAAGTATTTAGTTCCGATTATTCTCATAATTAAATTATTCAAAAATTGCATTTTTTAAAAATATTTTCTATTAAAAAAGCAGATAAATGGCATCTAATCAGAATATAATAAACTATTTTACAGATTTTTTTTACAACTAATTTGTATAAGAGGCTCAGAAAGTAATATCAAATGCCAGAGTAAAAGAACTGAAGAAGGGTTATAAACTGAAGCTGCATTCATTCTTTTTAATCTCATTAGAGTAAAACAGTTTTATGTAATTTTTGTCTTCATCTGAATGAAAACATGCATAATAAATTATTCTGAATGACATTATCACAAGTAAACTAGAAAGTATTCATAAAGTGAATTACCTGAGCTAATTTACGTACAGCCTTATTTATTATTTACATCTCTTTGAATATCAACAACAACCATTGCAAACAATTTCCATAATATCCTTAATTATTTAATCCAATTCATCAGATCATTTAATTTTCAAATGCATGGTAAGCTATCATTACCAGAAAAAATAAAATATTTACCATTACTATTCATCAATACAGGGAATATTCACAGACCTGCTAAAATATTCGCTTGAACAAATGATCGAAAATTTATCTTTTAGATAGAAGGTGTGAAGGACTACTTAATATAAATTTCAGATTATGTGAACGCTACTTTATATGATAATTATATTGAATGAACGCAGTTTTCGCTTAAAATAAAATTTATTTCATAGCTATTGGCTTGATTAATATAGGATAATAAGGAATGTTCCTTATAAATTATTAAAAAATATCATTAATTAATCATTTGTAGACTCGATTAAATTATGACCAATTATTTTTAGATATAAAATAGAGAACTATGAATATAAATTTCTGGTTTTGAATAATTTTCTGCTCTCTTTCAAGATGTTTGCAGCAAGCTGGCTCAAACCTCTTGAAAGGCGGTAGAAAATACACTATGCATAAAAATAAATAAGTAATTTGATCTTAAATAATTATTAATGATCAAATTTTGTTATATTTTTGCAAAGAGGAAGATGCCCTGTTTCAGTTTATTATCCAATGTGTTTTTTTTGCAACTTAACACTCTCTATTTTTAACACTCTCTTTACTCTCTATTTTTAAATTCAAAGTGAAAAGCAGCTGGTTTTCAAGAGGTTTTACAAATCTAATCTCTGACTTAAGGACTTAAATGAGTCTCAAGTATACATGAAAGGGGCTGGAAAACTTCCACAGTTTACAACTTTTCTTTGTTATATAAAGTTGATCGATGCTTTTAAAAATTAAGAATAGAGTACTGACAAATTTCTGCGATCAAGAAATTAAATATTTTAAATAAATTATTCATAAAGCACTTTTTATACCTAAATATAAATATTTTTACTGAAAATCTGGAGGTCGAAAAAAAATCACCAAAGCGTAAGATGCTGGTAGAAATGTTTACACTGAACTAAATGCGAATATTTAACACCAATCACTTTTATAGCATATTTTAATTTTTATGCATATGTGTAAGTTTTTCTTTTTAATGGTAATCATTGTAGAATTATATTTTTGTCCTTAATTTATTTCGCTCGTGATTTTAAAGTATGTTTTAACCTGCAGAGTTTTCATAAGTAATATTACTTTTCATTTTTAATACACTGATAGAAATAATTTGAAATCTCAATTATTTTCTTCCTTTTAATCTTTATTTAAAATAATATTCATGGTGGATTAAAAAAATGCATAAAATACATAAAGGGTATCCAGAAATTGAAAACCTTATTCTAATCAATACTTTTAATCGGCCAATTTTTCAATAAGATTATATGATATTCTAAATATTCATATGATATTTTATCGTGAGGGAAATTAATTTCCATTAAGATTCTGGATTTCTAAAAATAAATTTTCTTATTTGTACATGATCTACATATTTAATATCCAACTAAAACCGTTAAATATTTTACATGGTATTAGAATTTATGTGTGTTTTAAGAAAAAAAAAATCTAACTTTTTTGCTTTACTTAATTATTTATTTATTATATGATTGTCAATACAATTGTTTAAAACATATTTTATTTTTCAAAGCATAACTGAAAATATCTTTGTTACACTTACTATATTTCTTTATTTTTAGAAAATATTGTTTAAGTTCCTATAATTATTAATGTTGCCTATTTTCTTTCTTACTAATAAAAAACTGTTTAAAACCTTCTATTATTTTTTATTGGTTTACACAACATATATTTTAAATTTATTTAATATATTTAATAATTTTGCGAGTATTTCCGCATTTAATATGTTTCTCAGTTTATAGTTATAAATAATATTGAGAGTGAAGGTTAATACTTTTCAAATTAATTTAGACATGGTGCTATGTTTATAAAATCTATTTTAGCTAAAACAATATAGTTCTTGATAATTAAGAACCCTATAATGAATAAAATACTCTGTTATTATTACCAACTAATATCTGCACTAGTTCATGAAGAATCGGCTAAGAAAGTGATTGCAAAATCCTTTCCTCACTAACATAAAGCATATGAGGGTATGCAAAAGCATTTTAAAAAGATATTTCTTAAAATTTATTCTGTTATTATTACAAACTAATATTTGCACTAGTTCATGAAGAATCGGCTAAGAAATTGATTGCAAAATCCTTTCCTCACTACCATAAAGCATATGAGGGTATGCAAAATAATTTTAAAAAGAGAGTTCTTAAAATTTAGCTATATTATTTTCAAAGATTATCTATTTACGATACTGAAGTAATTATTAAATAATCAAATCTTGCGCAAGACAATTCTTTACAAAAAGCTAAATCTATTTCGATTAGCTAAAGCTAAACGAAAAGATTCAGTAAATAAATATAAATGTGTACATATGCATATAACAAAAAAACCAGAAATACCAACATAAAAACAAATAAACACAGTATATAGAAATAGAAAAAAGATATAAATAAAAGTCAACATTTCAATTTTCAAAGCAGTAAACATAGTTTCAAAAAAAAAGTTTTATAAGAAAGAAAAAACAGAAAACGAAATAAAAGATGAAAAATATAAAAAGCAATAATAATAATTAAAACAAAGGAACACGATGGTTTAGCGTTAGGTGTAACAAATCTAGAGCATAATAACGAAAAAACATTACTCATATTTTTATGTGAATAATTCAAACATGTCTTTATATTGACAAAGCAGATCAAAACCACTGGTTAATCCTCTGTCGAAATGCCACATATTTGTTGAAAAATATTTCATTATTTCCTCATTGAATAATTAATGCTCTCCGAAGAATCAGCCTTGTACCATAATGCCGAATAATCAGCCTTGCGTCTGAGCTTCTGAAATGCCAATGAAATAAAATTTTCTAGCGAAATATATAAAATTAATTCGTTTTACGTAAGGAACTCTTAGAGGAAATGAGGATTCTTAAAAAAGCGTGGTTAGGTGACAATTAATTATTCAATAGTTTATTTACTGAGCAAATGCACCAGAGGAGAATGAATCCAAAATAGATATAATACATAAAAAACATTTGCATATCCCTGGCTCAGAAATGACGTAAAACATGGCTACATAAAATAATATTTAATTGCTTATATTTCATACGGGTTTTTTATTCACATAATAGCTTATAAAGAGCTCAAACAGCTGTTAAAATTTGTATTACTGAACCTTGCATTTATTTGATTATGTAATAATTTATTGTTAGCATATAAAATTATACTTATTATTTAATTCTACTGAATTACTACTTATATTAATATATCTATCTATCTATCTCATTATGTTTTGACTCATTTTTTGTATTGATGAAATAAAAATTTAAAAGGAATATGTAACTGAATATTGCATAATAAATTCAGTAATCGATATGAATTTTCATTTATTAAATGAACTCGTTTTATATATAAATGTAGGACTCAGAAATCACTACTATTTAGAATCACGCACATTTAATTACATTTAGGACGGACAATTACATTAACATAAAAGAAATGAACATTAAATAGATTTCGTCGAATACGTCGCAGGATTAATTCACATGTTCCGTCGCGTCTTTCGTTCGGAGACCCGTCTCGTCTCACACGTCTTGACTTTCGTTCAGACCCGTCTCTTCTGTACTCCGTCTAACAAGCATCAACACCTGTTGGCCAACAGATGGCGCTCGTCATCAGGCGTTCGTCACTATATAAATGTTTGAAAATCCGAATGTTTAATTATGAATTTAGTATGATGCAAATTTATTTTCTTTATAATTATTGTATTATCTTTTTTTATTTTTTATTATTTGTATTTTTATTTTCTTCTATATATGCTTTGAGAGGCGCAATTAGTTTTTACGGGTTAAATGTTATTTGTTCCCCTGATGGCATCTCAAAAAATGAGAATGGGAAACTTCCGATAGGGTGACTGGTTTTTAACATCCTGGTGGGCATATTAACGATGTAAGATGGAGTCACCTTTTGTTGATGACAAGATATGCCTCCTATGGGAGGATGAAACCGTGGCCGGGAATGGCCATCAGAACTCAGCCATAGTTCCCACCAATGCCAAATCTAAATTTAACTGCGTGTTTTTGGGCAGGTCGGGATATCTCAATTTTGTTTACGTTTAATTTCTGTATTAACTTTTCTGTTTCATTCCGTCTTACTATAACAGATATTCAGAAAACGTAATTGAATCTGATTAATTATATTTTAATTATATTCTGCTTAAATATATTAATTAGCTGATTTTCGTTCTCATTTTAATAAATGTTTTGATACTATTAGGATTTTCGTGAAAATAAGGTATTTAAAAATCGTATTATTTATTTAAATAGCATTTACTTTAACTCACAGTCTCTTAAAATCACAGATTATTATGCCGAAATACTATAGGAGTCCCGTCTGTATTATTGTAGAAAGACTAATTGCAGAGAATTAATCAATAAATGATCATTTAAACATGTAAAAATGTCACAATCCTCATTAGTCTTCTTTTAAGAAAGTGAAAATTTATTACACTTATACCATCGACTCCACAAAATTTAAAAGCGAAAATGAATGAAGCACAAGGGTTCTCTTTTAATAAACAATAAACACATTATGAACAATTAAAATACCAGAACACATTTTATGAATTGAATCATGAGACAATGCACATGCTCAAAATAAAGAAATTTAAGAGTAGTAAGCGTAGGAAAGTCAAAACTTTTAATGTTCAATTATTCACTTGTTGAAGCACCTTCAGCTATTTCTATTTTTCAAGACCTTGATCTCAATAAGGAAGATGTCTTTGTCCATAATTAAGCGTGTTGAATATCACTTAAGGCGAGTTTGTGTGTAGAGCAAGAAGATATCCCTTTGAGCATTCTAACCAAAAACTGTACTTTTTCTTAGACCAAAAGAAACTAAAAAGATAAAAGTAAGTAGCAATATTGATTTGTACAAATATTTTCATAATTATTGAAAGAAAGAGGATTCTTTTTTGAATTTTACTAGTATTTCTTATATATAATATGTTTTCAAGAAATCAATCTTCAATTCGTGAATATAAAAGAAAAAAATTCATTTTTGCATGTAATGTTTATTAAACATGATTAGCGAATAATATTAATTTTTGGCATTTGTCTAGGATTAATTAAATTTTCCAGATTTGTTCAGATTTGAACTTTCAGTAATTTAGTTATTTCCATTATTTCATTGTTTGTTTATTTATAAATAATTCCCATTGAAACATTTAAAAAAGGTTTAATCATAAAAAGGATTTTCTTAAGAATAAACCTTTTCGAGATTTTTTTTTACTTTATCAGTTTTTAATAAATAATGAAAATCTAGTTATAATATTCCTTTATATATCAAATCTCAACACTATGTGTAATGACATAATATTTTAATGTGTGTCTGAAGGCATATAACGTCGAATGAGCTGAGATAGACCGTGACTTTTCGCATTTTTCTAACCTGGTCTCTTATTTCAAATTTAATGGCGTAAAAGTAGTCTCGGCCAAAGATTTGAGACATAATTCAATAAAATACCGCATTTTTTTAGATAAGGTGGCTGTTAAATTAGTTCAAAAACTTTCCAATGGTTAAGAAACTAGCTCAAGTGACTTATTCATTATCCAATACAGGTTGAAAATTACGGATAGTCCATTACAAAATGTCTTCGGTACAGCTTTAAAATAGGACGTTAAAAAATATTTAGATAAGTAAGACGTTAAAAAAAACGTTATGATTTAGTTTCTCTTTCGCACTGTTTTTTGCATCATTTAGAGTATTCCGGATTGCTGTTAAAAGTAATAGGTCATATTATTTCGGTTTAATTCATTATAACATTTTTAAATTTCTCTTATATTTATATCTGAACTAATTCTTTATTAATCCGGCAAACATTTCCAATCTAAAACTTTTTTCGAATTTATCTGTAGTTTATTCAAACTTGCGAAAATACATCAGGTGTTTTCTTAATGTAAAATGTTTTAAAGTCAAAACATAAAGAAATAAATAAACTGAAAATTTTATTTGATTAGGTTTTTGAAAAATGTGTCAAAAAATGAAGCAATTTAATATCATGATAAACACAGTTTATCAATTTGACATTCTACGTTCATTTGTTAAAATACTTGTAGAATATGTAATGTGTTTACATAATATATTATTCCACAGATTTATATTAAAATATTACATCAATTCGTTAAAATAAAATTTAATCTATATAAGAAAATAAAAGATTAAAAAATTTCGATTTGGATAAAAAGCTAAAATCGGATCTTCTGGAACTAGAAGTTGAAAAATCTGAAAATGATTATATAAACTTGCATGAGATCCCCCGATGAAAAATATTAGCCATAAAAAAGTACAAAATGTAAGAAAACAGCTCTGATTATCGTTAATAAAAAATTGAAGAATTTCCGATTTTCATTTTGAATGGAACAGCAAGTCGAAAACCGAAACCTTATAAAATGCATTGAATATCTTTTTTTTACTACATGAATTACTTACAGATCTGAAATAACATTTTCAAATTTGATATTCTTTTTACTAGATTTAAATTTGTCATTGTGCATTTGTGTGATAAAAGTATGTTAGGTGTTATTCAGTTAATCTCATGTATAAATCCGTAAATGAAAATGATGGTTTAATATGTTGATTGTCTTTACTATAACATACATATATTTTTTTGTCCGGCAAAGAATTTGTTATAATTTTTTGTTATGGAGCTGAAAGTATAATACAAAAGTATCTCAATTGTGTGGCATTTCGTGGCATAATTTAGATAGTTTAATATATCCATGAATTTATATTTGGAGCGTTTACTTCAAAACGTTTTTATGCGATAGCAAATAAGGATTGGCTGAATTATTAAAAAGTTGCTATGTCCTTAGAAAGGGAGTGAAATGGAAATATAGCGTTAAAAAGGTTTTCTCCATAACTTTGCAGCATTTCACAACCCAAAAATTATTTGCACATCTCAGTTCAAATATTAACTTAACAATGATATCATTTTCATTTCCATACAATTTTTCTCTGATTTTCAATCAGTTTTCAAATGAAGTTTAAATTCAATTTTTAGAGAATCTTTTTCTGTAGATATATTAAAACTGTTTCATTTTTTAATCACACTAATTATTGCATCTGTTGATTTGAGTATTCCATACGATTCTCAAATTCCTTCTTGTTTATGATTCTCATTCAAATAATGCATTTTGTACGAAGACATTTTGTAATCACAATTTCCTATAAAAGTACAATTGCATCTTCATAATTTAAGGAATAATTTTTTGTTGTTAGATGTCTAATGATCTCACCAATAATAAAGCTCATGGACTGCATGTTTCTGTGACGGATTATGCATCCGAAGTATTTGAAGAATCATCTGTATGCGCTGTCTCTGCAATCCTCGCAAATGACAGCAAGCCTAGGAAGATCTTCCGGAGTCTCGTATTCGTGCTATTTACAGTTCTATTCCTGTATCAATGCATTGCTTTCCTGCATTACGTCCTTCAACATCCTTCTGTTGCTGAAATTGAAATATTACGTCCAGAAACATTTGTGTCGCCAGCGTATACATTTTGTAACTTTAACCCGTAAGTAATAACTCTTGGCTAGATTTATTTTTTATTAGTTTATATTTTTATTAGGGAAACATTACACAAATTAAAAGAGCATTAAATATTTTGAATTCCTGAAAACTGAATGTAATTTATATATATTTTTATGAAAACTAATTGTTTAAATAATATGTTGAAGACAATAACATCAATTATAAATAAATATTTATTTTGTTGCTCTGATAGAAAGGAAAATATTCAATTCGACTCAAACGACAGTTTAAAGTTTCGTTTGTATATACAATAACATCCATGTGTGATAAATCTTGATCACCAAGCGAATATCCGGGTGATAATCTGTTTCACGCCATATGTTGTAAAACTCATAATGTTGATGACATCATGCATATATTGTGCACTTTTATTTAAAAATTACTTAAAAAATACTTACTTCTTGCCTTATTTTTCGAATTACTTACTTGTCATAAAATACATCTAAATGTCTTCTTTCCATGTAGTAGTGAAATTGTTGTTGGTACACACAAAATCAATAACAATCAACGTACTTCAGCATATATTGTCCTCTATATTTAAAGAATGTAGAGGGAAACAGCTTTATTATTACCAGCGCGAATAAAAACAATCTAGGCTCGATCACCCTATGTATAATCCTTGCCTATGTATCCTCCTCCTTCCAACGTCGTTCCTCATGTAGGCGGTATGACCCGTTATGGGGATGTGGCCATTACAATCACATAGGCATTACAAGGAAGAGAGACCTAGATCTTATTTCTTATAAACATAATTAGAGAGTCAAACGAAAAAGAATGCAACACATTTTAGTGAAATAGGTTACTGCACAGTTCGAAGGAAGTCACATAAGTTTAATTATTATACACGCAAAAGAACGCTGTTTGAAATTACCCACTATTCTGATTAAATACATTAAATACACATCCTTTATGTAGCAGCAATAAAGAAAAAAAGTATGCATTCTTACTACACTTTTCAATTTTGATAGTATTACAGATGAACAGAAAATAAAATAAAATAGTAATTTGCATAATTTCTATATCCGTTGATGGCAATTGCTCATGTGAGTAAAAAATCCATTTATTATTTTCATGTGCTTGAAAAAAGTAATGGGTACTTAACCAAATGATAAGTATAATCAACATGGATGCTATTTAAAACAAAGAAAACGTATAACCAATTATGCTGAGACTAATATTAATTTCTATTATTGTGTTGATGTTAACATATTCACTTTTAATACATTAAAACTACTTTGAAAACTTTCTCATAGAAATAGATCAATGTATTGCTTGCATGTATTCTAAGTGCCAGAGGAGCCTCTAACTATATCTACGATGTAATTATTTTGTCATCAAAAGTACAAATAAACGAAATATGTAAACATGCCCATTAAAGATATATCGAAAATGATAAAAAAGGAAATGAAAATAAATAATCTGTAAAATTTCTATAGTATCAAATAAAAAAAAACTTCCATAGTAATCGAAAGAATTTTATTTTTTTCAGATAAGATTCTCTAAATTTTATAAAATGATTTAAACTTCTATTGCATTCTAATAAATCCTTAAGTATTATTTCCAGGTAAAAAGTCTCAGAAGTGATCGAAATTCTTCATTTATATTAATTTCCAGTCATAATCAATTTATTTTTCCCCTTTTGGCAGAATCATTTAAATCTAGGGCCTTATCGTAAGAAACAAAAATTGCTAATGGACTAGATTTTACAATATTTCAATCTCAGAATCTGGAGAAAAAAGGTTTTCAGAAAGGCATAATGCAACTAATAGGCCACGCTATATAGTAAATTACTTTCAGAAGGGAATTTATTACTTGGGAAAGTATCAGGTGTTTCGCCCCCGGAATATTCTGAAATATTGACATTTTTATTCATATAATCGTCATTTAAATAAGCTCTAATTTCATAAATTTCCCTTTCTTCTTTTCAGCATAAAAAGAAGTAAATTTTGCGCAAAATATCCGAACAATTGTACTAAACCTAATGAAGAATTTTGTGATAAGAATCCGAGATTTTGTGGAACTCCAGATACACAGGTACGCAAATAAGCAATTATGAAAAAAAACGAAATTATGTTTAGAATAATTAAATATTTACATGATGAATTATGTTTAAAAAAACTCTTAGAAATGTGTAATTTATTTATCTCTTCCAGAATGGAAATCCTAAATATAGATTCAACTTACATGATGAAAGACATACCATTTGACATACCACATACAAAAAAAATCTGAGAAATGTGCAATTCTTTTATCGCTCCTAAGAATAAAAATAGTTATATGTTTGGAATGAAGGTCTAGCTTTAATTATCACATCAGTTTAAAATATATTTGGGAACTAAACAATAATTAATAAGAGAAAATTTTTTCAATAAGTAATCATATTAATTTAACTTAATTCAAATAAGTAAAATGGGATAATAATTGCCCTCACTGTTTTCTTTTTGTATAAGCTATAATTTAAAAGTATAAGGATTAGTTATTGATTAGAAAGAACAAAATTTTATAAATGAAAAAAAAATATTTTTATTTTGTTTTGTTTTAAAGCATATTTAAATGTTTTATATCCCACTTCATGAGAAAAATGCAACTTATTTTCGATCATGTTTATTTCCGGTTATAGTTGTTGGGGATATGGGATGGCATTGAATTAAGTGTGTCAACGCTATGATTTTTACAGATATGTGCATTAGTAATATCATAGTGAAGAGAACCGGTGCTTTTTACTTATTAACAGTTAACTTATTACAGTTACAGTTTTACTTATTAACAATATTGGCGAACAACAGTTAAGAATCAGCACATTAGCGTAGCATATTTGGTATCTTACGCTAATTTTAGGAGATCTATCGCTGAGATTTGTTTAATACAGAGTGTCAGAATATCCAATACGTATTTTAGACTATTTTTTCTCAGATCGATTGAAAGAAATTTTGGCACCGAATTACAATTGCAGTCATAATAAAATATAAAAGTACATACCAACAGACTATCGATTCCTTAACCTGATTCGGTTTCAAATTTGTTAGAGATTTATGCTTTATATGCTAAAATTGAATATTAAATTTTATAATCTAATTCTGTTTGTTTTGTACCTGTTATGTTAACTTGTAATTGGATAGCCGGGCAGATGAGTTTATTCTCAAAAGATGTTAAAATTTAGTAAATAACTGTAAATGGCCATAAATAATGTTAGGCCATATGCCAAATGCAATGCATCTAGCTGTAAGCGTTTTTTAGTTATTTGGTTCATAGGCATACAGACGGAGTGATGAACAAGCATAATTTCAGAAATGTTTTTTTTTTTACTCAAATAGGTCTCAAACGTGGAGATTTTAAAAAATCTCGAGTATCACATTGTTGACGATTAAAATAATTTGTCTCCATATTCAAGAAAGTAAAAAGTTTCCATATATTTTTAGAATATAAAAAAAGTCATTGCTACTTTTAGGATTGTCCCTTTATTTGCAAAGCACTATGTGTATTCATATTTTACAGATACTGAAAGAAGAAGTTATAAGTATAGATGATTTAGAAGAGTTGTTCCACCTTAACCATGAAGCCGAGGACATGGTCAGATTTGTCGATGATGAAGAGTAAATAAAAATAATTTTATACTAAAATTCAATAATTAGATAAATAGATTTTTTATTAAAAACCAAGTGCAGTATTTTTATTGATTACCTATTTCAATATATTTACCTCAATTTCAATTTATTCAGCATTTAATTTAATGTAAAAAAATATGTAAATTCACAAAACGCGTTATAAAACTTATAAATACATGTTAATTTACATTTAAGGTGGGTTTATACTCAACTAGTTATATGACTCCAGACACATGCGCAGAAGGAAGGATGTGCATTCTCTAAGACAGAGGACAATAGCAAGTTCTTGGTTTCTGCGCATGCGTGGTTTTACTAGATGATTTGTAGCTGGCTGAGTGTTAACCCACATTTAGCGATTATATTTGGACATAACTTGCAAAAATAGTAATAATACTTCTCAAAATAACAGTGAGGCATTCGATTTTATGAAGTGAACACGATTCAACTCTGTTGTTTCTTCCAGGAAATGTTAATGAATATTATTTTGGATTTTGTTTAAACTGGCAAAAGCAATTTAAATTAAAATGTCTCAAATACGATGTTTCTGAGAAATTATGTGCCCTTTTCAATAATATCCTGAAGTAGAAAAATATGTAATTGATATTTTTAAATCGAATATTAAAAAAAAATGTTTTTATGAGAATTATTGGACATTTTATATTTTATAAAAATATTTCACAATATTGTTATAAAACATATGAGTTTATAAGAAAATTATTGGGTATTTTATATTTTATGAAAATATTTCACAATATTACATCTTTTTTCATATTTACCTAATATTAATTTAAAATTTCTGGTTGAAAAACGAAAATTCTTCATAGTTAAAATGGTATTTAAACTGATATATAAATTTTGGCTCCTTATTATGAAAGTATTGTATGTAAAGTATTTCCTGCTTGTATGTAAAGTATTTCAATTATTCAGATTTGCTTGTGTTAAAACTTTTCAATTTGTTGATGAATTAATTTATTTGTATTTAGCGTCAAAAATAACTGTATCATTCTTAAAATAATAAAATAAATTAATAATTACAACTATAGAAATTCTTATAGTAATAATTATATCATACTATTTGTTTTATATGCTATTTTTGTATCAAATTATAATAATATTGTAATCAAATTTAGTACTAATTATCATGTAGCAATAACTGCATTTAAAAGTGTTTTAACTAGATCTTTATTTAATAAAAGTTTTAATGTAGAGCGCAGTACTAAATACCTATCACGCGATGCTCTACAAAAGCTCTGAGCCAGCTTCGACAATTTTAGAATTTAATGAGAATCTGAGAGGAGGAGAATCACAGTATAACGTATACATGCGCTTATATAGTTAACATGCGCAGCTATATTCATTACTTGATTGTGAAATCAGGTGCATTGACTCCATTAATGCAATAAAAATCGTTCACTTGTTCATAAAAATCATTATTGAATTAAACTTATTTAAATTCTTAATTTTTAAAAACTTATTTAAGATCTCATTATTCCTAATTTCATCTTTACAAAATTAATTCAAGCGAAATCAAAATCATGTGATAACCAATATTGTGCTTGGTAATTTACAACTAACTACCACGAAACTGAGTTGCTGTTAGTCTGTTGTTAAGTTGAAAAGTCTGCAATGAATTCCAAAATTCATTCCTAGCTACTCACTTGATTTCTATAACGTGAGTTTCAACTTTCTGTATTTGTGATCGGTCCTTAAAGCTGTGAATCAATCATATCAGAAAATTTTACAATCTTCTAATGGCTATGGTGACTAGGAAGTAAGATCTCGCTCTAGGGCTAGAAATCTTTATTTTTGAAAAGTAATGCTATCAAATAACTACTGTGTACGTGGTCATACGCAAGCTAAATCTTTTTAGCCAAAACTTACTGCAGTTGGTATCGTGCGGATGTCTGGAGAAGAGGATGGCAGTTCAGTTCTTGTTCATCAAAATTCAATATGAAGAAGACTGTTTTAAAATAGTTCTCGTGTTATTTCTAAACGGCAACTAAATTAAACTAATCACCCACAAGCAACTTAATGCGAAAAAGCGATGCATGGTTGAGAAATATGTATAAAAGGAAGAAAGTTCTGCATTTCACTTTTTGCATTTCTCTAAAACATCCAAATGTTGTACAATAATGTAGAATATTATTCATTGTTTGTAATATTGTGCAATGTAACGCGGTATTAGGCAATATTATACAGCATGCTACATTACTCGAGTTGAAAAGCTTTAGTAAAAGTAAAAGAACAGAAAAAGATGAGCCTTTTAAAGCTCGTCATTCTAAATCAACCAACGTTAAGAGAATAACTGTACCACTTCTAAATATTTCGTTCACACAGCAACCTTCTTAGTCTTTTATTCATAAGAACTCCGTCAATTTTATTTTGAGCCTTTTATTGTACGCGTTTTTATCTACAATACCAGGCCAACAATCTACATTCATTCGAAACCTCACACTCCTGATTCGCATTGAATATATGCTCATTTCAAATGACGTGAAGAAAATGGACTAATAGAAATATTACATCCATTTCTAAGCCATGCCATTTCAAATAATGTTTTTTAGTCTCAAGTTTAATATCAAGTTATTCGCTGATACGAATAGCTTCTTTCACCCCCCCCCCCTATTTCTTTCCAAAGCGGAAAATGAATAAAGATCAGTTTCTCCTGATAATCTTCCAAGAAGATAATCTGCTTCTGCATTTTAAAGACAAGTTAAATTTTTACTTGGTTTGCTTGCGATTTCCCAGGGCATTTTGGATCTAATAGTTATTTATAATCTAAATTTTTCCAGCAAAACATTTTTACATAAAATTGTTTCAAATAATATATGGTTATTTAAGTTTCGCCAAGTAAAAGGGGGTTATTAAGTTTTCAGGCAGAAAAGCACCATTGCGTCAATTGCTCTGTTATGGTTAAAAACGGAGACGCTCCTTTAACATTTACAATAATTTATATTAGCAAGCCTGTTTACCTCGTTTAATTAAATACTTGTTCATAACTACTTATGTTATAAACATGTGTTTAACTACTTGTTGTTTTAAAAGACATGTGTAGCTTCACTTACGTTTATTATCTTTATATAGCTACAATCCTGTTGGTCCAGTGCCTCGGTCAAATCCAAATGAATACAACGTTGCAGCTTGCTTTACATACTATGACAGAGTTGATAGCTCCCAGGATCCTAAAACAGAGAAAAGAATGCCACGTATGGAAATTTTGATTATCTATTTTTTAAAATATTTTTTATATATATGTTACGGATTGGACCAAAATCGGCCAGTTCGCGAATTGGCCGGCCAATTCGCGTTTTGGCCAACGTTACTGTAAACTTACCCGCCCAATATCCAATCTTTTCTTGATTTCGGGCTTTGGCCGGCCAATTCGCGAAGTGACTTGGGACGATCGGCCAAAGTAGGAAGAAAGAAATCAAGAGCAGATTGTTTTACACACTGTTAAAAATGAGTACTTCTGTGTACTGTTTTTTTTAAGTACAATTGTTTCAGAAACTAGTTTAAATATAAGTGAGTTAATAAGTGAGTAGTTAAATATACACCTCTGAGTTAAAAATAAGCTTGTAATGTATAAAAATATGATCTCGTGTTATTCTGTTCTCATATTAAAGCCATAATAGAAATTATTCAGTGAACGTATATGCTTCAACAACGTGATAGCGTGAAGATTAGATTTGCGTTCTTCAAAAAGACGAATTATATATTGAGCAAATGCGCTGCGTATCGTGCATGAATGCAAAGGAAAATTGAGTATTCAGTTTGTCAATTACCTTTAAGGATGATTGATCTATAGTCTTTTTCTGCTCCATAGACCTAATGTTAAAGATCCTAGATCACATTGTCTACCGAAATATCATTTCAAAAAATATGAAATTTTTTGCAAAGGTAAATAGCAAATATAAGGGCTAATTAAAACAAATATAAAGGAAAAATAGTTTTGTTATTAATATTATTTAAAGACATTTCTTTGTTGGCACCATCTGTCGAATTTCACCTACAATATGTCATTATTTATATTTTATACATAAATGTCATTAAATTTATTTTAATTTACTCTTAATATTGTTGTTTTTCCCTTGTCAAAAAGTTCTTACTTTATGAATCAATATTTCGGAAAAGAATGTAATCTAGAAAATTTAGCATTAGGTCTATGGGGCGGAAAAAGTTTTACCCTTAAAACATTTTTGGAATACGCCGTTCATGTGCGAGTTAGCCTAGATGGGAGCGCAATAGACTGCAGGTCGAATGGTCTGTGTTTGAATCCATTTGGGTAAAACTATGTCAGTCGAGATTTCCTTTTGCAAATTTAGGTTTGCATAATTTCAGCAGATTTGAAAAAAAAACCATACTCATATTCGAATCCCTGTACATATTAAAAAAGTGAATACATGCATTTCTCAAATTTAAGTCTTTTTCACTCGGAGCTATTATAACAATATGAGAAACTCAAGAATGAGTACATTTTACTTATTTTTAAGTATTCTGTTTTAATAGTGAATTTTACTCATTTCAAATGTGTAACCATTACGATAGTGTTAAGCATCATTTTTTACAACAAGTTGAACTTCCATGGCATTTCGAATTGCATAAGCGTTGATTCTTCCTACATTTTCAGATATTTGTTCCGCTCTTGGTATTGCAATTACATCTACCATTATCACATCAGGCTTTCGCCAAGGATTCCCAGCCACTTT
>JAPMOR010011657.1:0-31693 GCA_026543865.1 Argiope aurantia
TTCCAGGATTATGTGAGTTGATTTCTGTGTTGTATTCAATAGTCTGATACAACAGTCACCATATCCATATGAAATGTTTAAATGTAGTATCTAATTTATTAAAAGAATATAGATATGTTTTCCTTGCAGTTACTAAAATAAATTTCTATAATTTTTTTTTCTATAAAATTTTTCTAATAATTTTTTTTTTGAATTTTCTCAGTTAAAATCTTTTTCAAAAATATTGTAGTATTTGTAAAATAAAATAAATGTATCTAATAAGCGAAGTTTTTATTTCTATTTCACCTTTGTTTGTCAGAAAATTGTGAATTAATTTTTTTGCCACAATATAAATTAAAAATACAAAAAAAATGGTTTTGCATTTTAATTGCGTGAATTTGAAATTTTGTCAATTAGCAATCTTTTTAAAGAAGCGTTATAGATATTTATTCCAATTACAACATTCGAATTCTTTGTCATATAAAATGCATTGATGATGTGTTTAATTTCCTAAAACTTTTAGAAAATTATAATTGATTTTCTGCTAAGCGATGAAATTAATCTCTGTGATGCAAATAATGATCGAATTTCCCCTGTTAATATATTCTTTGAAAATAATGATAAGTAGTTGAAATTTGTAGTTATTACGTAGTTTTTATGGTGATATTTAATTTACTTTCCGTTCTTGTTAGAAAGAAAATCATGAATTCAATTTTCCGAAGTAGAATCTTAATTAGGAATATAGAAATTATTATTATTATTGTTTTTCTAAATTTTTACCCGCTAATTATCTTTGGAAAAACTAAGTGAAAGGATATTAATCTAGTTTTCGATTTCATTCTGAATATACTTATTCGTTCAATTTAATGTAGCCTTCAAGGAAAATTATTTAATTTCTTAAGTAATACTAAAATATATTTTCATTGGACATAATTAATTGAGAAATTCCGGTTGTTAATAACTCCTCACATGTACATTTCCAAAATAATCATAGCAATATTTGAAATTTTTATTGCTCAAGGTATTAATAATTTGTCTACCTTACAATTAATATATTAGTTTTTACATATAGAAAAAAAACCAATATTGAAGTTTTAAATTATCTGAAAACATAGAAAAGTCAGAATTTCAGAAATGACAAATTTATATTTAAAAGAAGTTTAGATATGTCTGATAACAGCTTTTAAGCAAATCCAATTTCAATACTTAAAATATGAAAGGGAAAATGTAGTGCTAATATTAAAAAAAATAAAACCAGTATTTCACATAGTTATTAAAATGTTATTCCTAAAATTGAACAACTAAAAATACAAAAACTAAACAACGCTCTAAAAATGCTTTGTAAAAAAAGAAAAAGCTACATTTAAAGGATAATTAAAAAAGGTCATAAAAGGGTAATAAAAAATTATAATTGATTCTGGAAACAGTACTACAAAGTAAGCTGATCTATTATATTTAAAATTTCAAATTAGTGGGAAGCTTCAAATTTCGTAATATAATTTCTTATATAATTTAAAATGTTAAAATATTGAGATAATCAGAAAACCTTCTATTTCAATAAGTAAATTAGCTTCCCAAAGATAACGATGAGAAGATATGCAAAATAGCTTTTTAAAATAATTTTTTTAATCTATTCTTTTATTTTTAATTCAATTAATTATGTTTTCTTTGGAAAATTATAATTTTTTTTACTATATTTAACATTTATGAAATTCAATAATTATTCATTACTGTATAATTTACATCATATTTTCAAATTCTGAAAAAATAATATTTTAAGAATTTAACATTTTAATAACAAATAAGATATTTTTATAGTTATTCTAAAATTATCGTTTGAATAGAAATGAAATAAAATAAATAAATGAGTGAGAAAGTATGAAATGAATATATAAATGTTTTTTCCCCTTGTTTACCTATTACTCTTTATTTCTTTCATTTTTAGGAAAATAAATTTATATCATTAGATTTAATTATAATGAATATAAATATAAAAGTATCATTTTGAATACTTGGTGAGGAAAAAAACATGTTGTTCCCATTTTTGCTCTAAACATATTAATACCTTCCCATCTTGTTTTGCAGAACGTAATATGTAAAATAGAATTTCAGTAGTATGTGCTAAAATCTGTAATGATTTAAATTATATTTTCTTCGGAAACTGTAAGTGTTTTTTTTTAAAAACCTGATCTTATTTTTCTTGATGCTTATTTCAAAGTATGTTTGCTTTTTCGTCATCGTATATTTGAAGTAAAAGACATTTTTATTCCAAAAATAAGAATTGTACAAAATATTTTATTTGACAGGAAGCATATTTTTGATATAAATAAATATTTTCTCCTCATTATTTTTGATTCCTTGCAATAACAAATGACTTGCTGATCATTGTTAGTTTGTGAATAAGAGTTGGGTTGTTAGACTCGAAATAACAAATTTTCCTCACCCTCAAAATAAAAAAAAATAAATAAAAACACGGACACGAAGAATTTAATAATATAATAATTTTTTTGTTTAAATATCTTCTTTTATATTCTTAAATATCTTTGTTTAAATATCTTTTGTTTAGTAATATCTTCTATCTATACTTATAAATAAAGCTCAATGTGTGTGTGTGTGTGTTGGCGCTCTACAGGCCAGGTCATTTGACCTACAGCTACCAAATTTTGTACATATATACCCTAGAGGTCGGGAATGTGCACATGGGGTCCCTTTATTTGAATTTTTAATTAGAATTTTAATTATTAATTAAAAACTAACTTTCCCGCCAAAAAAATATTCCATTTTCCCCACCGCCAAATGAGTAAGGCTTCAGTTTTTTTATCCCAACAGTAATGAGGCTAGGGTTAAGATTTTTCGGCCGATTATTTCAAACGATTCTGTTTATTTTCTTAATGTTTTATGAATTTAAAATTAAATATTGTTAATTAATCCATCTTTCAGATTCATTCTGAAGTACTTTTGAATTAAAATAACACAGAATAAAGGAAATTAAAAATTTCTAATTTGCATAGCGTTACCCCAACAGGCGTAGAAAAATTCACGTATTTGCGTTACCGTAACTGGCGTTGAAAATTCACGCATGCGCATTGTGTTCTTATTGTTGACAACACATTCCACCGATTTTCAACGGATTCTGACTTAATTTAAATTATTTTTAGGTTAGTTGTGTGCTTTTATAATTAAATTGTATTTATGTTAGATATATATTTTTTGTATATCCTTATCGTTTTAAGTATATCGTTTTTTATTTTAACCTGTTTTCGACCGATTATTTTAAACGATTCTGTTTATTTGCTTAGTGTTTGATGCATTTAAAATTAAACATTGTTAATTAATAAACCTGTTTGCTGACAAATTCTTGAGATATTACATAAATTAAGAAAGATATTCCTTAGTGCCCATAAGGTTTAAATGCTCAGTGAATCTGTTTTCAGTAATCATATTACAAAAAAAATGCTTTGTTTCAGTAAAAAATATTATTATATTAATTGCAGATTAATCATTTCCACTTTAATTTAAAGCTTAAATTCTACGGGAGCTAACAGAAAATTAGAGAGATACAGATTACGTTATGGCTGAAGGCCTTTATAATATTATGAGTGAATTGAAATTTGAAAATATTTTAATGAAGAAGCTATTAAAGTAGGAATTTCATAAAATATTTAATTATTAAAATTTTAACGAGCATTAAGATTGGCGAACCGACTGGTCGCCAAAGGCGGCTAGTTATTAATAAAAGCTAGATAATCAAATTATTAATTACTACTTTTTTCATTTCTCAATGTATATGTATTAAATATATTTGAGAAAAGAAGAAAAATAATTTCATATTCTTGTTTAGTTTAGTTTCAGACCACATAATAATCAATAAGGAATCAATTTTCTAATTGAAATTTTAAGAACTGAGTAATTTATTAGATTATATTCAAAATGGTAGAAAAATATATCGATTACTAAAATAAACACGTATAACATAAAAGAATTTTATGACATATCTAGAAGAAAACAAGATGGTAAACTATTAAACACTTTTATAAAATTTTACTTCCTCCATATTAGTAAAGATATGATTTATAATCAATTTTCCCTTCTCTTTTTGATGTTTTATTTTTCGGACATATTGTAAACTTCTAAGATGTCGGTGGCACTAAACTATTTAATTATTTTCAAGATTTCATTTTCAGCCATTTTAATTAAAGTGTCATTCCATTCCATTCTCAAAATGAATTTAAGAAGAAAAATTCCATTGTTTCTATATAATACAATAATATGTGATCATACATTCATAATGTTTATAATAATAAAAAATAAATAATTAAAATATTAACAAAAAAAAACAAACCTATTTAAAAGTGAGTGCATTGATAAATATGTTTTTAAACTGTTCTTCTATGTATTTTATTTATTTCTTTTTCAAAAAACACAAAAGGATAAAAAATGTGTTTTGCATAATAAATGTTATATATGTATATATAGAGATTTATGTATTATCAGTTTCTGGAATTAACTCAGTAACGTCTAAACAAACTGTAACGAAAGGTGCTTTTAGAGAGCGGTAACGATGTGCTACATGCATTAGAATCGATATTAACAATATAATAAGTTACAGTGCGATTTTTAAAATCACATATGTTGGCATATAAAAATTCTACAGGAATGGATTAAAAAAGTATCACCTAAAGATAGCGCAAGATGCATTTTGGAATGAAGCCAATGACAATTCAGTGCTCCAACTAATATATACAAGATAATACATACAATGATAGATAGAATATTTGCACGCCCTAAATGAAATCTTAGTAATTTAGTTGCACAATAACCGTGCCAGACAGTGTGGAATGGAAAAAAAAACTGTTACTATGATATAAAATATTTTTTTAAAATTTTAATTATCCTTTATTTTTCACAGTTTGATTTATAATTCATTACTACAAATGCTATGCACTTGTTTCTCTAAAATCCTTACCATGTCATGCTACACGTATGTGACAATAATTGAATAAAAGAAATAAATTAAATGACGGTTAAATTCTAAAAACAATAAAATGTGTAGTTTCAGTGGGAATATACAATTATACAAAATTTATAAATTGTAGCAAAATAAGAAGCAAATAGAAAATCGGTTCCTACGAGGATTGATTAACGAGGTAAAATATTAAAATATTGATTTATTTTGAATTAAAATTTTCAAAAAAAAACTTTTTTGTTGTGAGTACTTGCTAAACTAAAGAAATTATTTCTAATAAAATTTGAAAACCCTAGCTATAATGATTTGGCATTGAATGACTTTCTACATAAGATGCTCACAGAATGTATCAGTTCATCAGTTAAACGTTATCAATTTAGAAAAACTGCACTCACGGCTGATGTTGAGGACGAGCTCGTCGCTGAGTCCTCTGCCTTCCTCGTTGATGGCGTAGCATCGGTAGCGTCCCCTGTTGTGACGCGTGAGTCGCTTGAAGACGAGCGTGCTGCCGCTCACGATGTCCGTGCGAGACTCGTTGTGTGAGAGAGGCAGATCGTTGAAGAGCCACCCCACCTTCAGGACAGGCGGGTTGGCGTCCACCTCGCACACCAAGCGGACGAAGTCGTCCTCCTTCGGCTGTCGGTCCGCCTCTTCCTTTATCAAGCGGAGGTAGACTTGAGGTATGTCTGAAAACAAAGAAATGAAACAAAGAGATCAAGTCCTGATGGAGGACGAAACGGATATATGGTTTTCTTGTATTAACCATATTATTTGGTAATAAACTCATTTATTGGATTTCATGCAATGTCGCCACCAAATTGTGAAGTAAAAGGAAAATATTTATAATGAACATTATGAATCAACATATGAAGCATATTATTTGATAAGAAACCAGGGACATACACTCATAAAACGTCCGTGCTTTATCCCCGAAAAACTTCTCAAATGACCCTTTATGACATCAGGAGATATTATTGAGAATAGAGCAAATGATAATTGGAGTTCCAAGTCAGGACTATTGGAAATGAAAACTGTAAAATACCCCAACCAGACTTAGCACTAAACACCACACTTTTGTTTCTAAAACTCATGTGACCCCCTTTTCGGTTTGGTATAGAAGTAGGTGGAGTTTATTTAAAAATAAAAATACACAGCAATCAATTGGAAATAAACAAACAAATTACAAAATACGAATACATATAACATAACAAGAAATGATAAAAACTAGAATGAAAAATATCTGGAGTACAATAAAAATTGGATGAGTGAACATGATATTGTATAGAATGAGTGAAAATATAAAGAAATTATAAAAATTAGTTACTAAAGGATATATTATGAATATAATGTGAAGTGTATTAAATGATGCCCTAAAAATTGATAGGTTTAATCAAATTGGAAAAGTTCTCCATGGTCAGTTAGGAATCTAATCATATTTATGATCCGTGTTTTTGGAAGATGAATTATTAAGGACTCTTTTGTACCTAAGACTTTGTAAAAGGGCATGACGTCGCAAAGTAGATGGGTTGGCCGACTTTCCCACAAGGGCAATAGTTATATTCTGATAAATGGAAAAGGTGAAGAAAGGAAGGGAATGGACTATGTCTTCAGGATTTCTTCAGGAGTCCAGGAGAGTGGTTGAAATTTTAATGTTTTGATGACTTTATAAACAAAATAGCCAGGGTTTCCATTATCCATATTTCCATTTTTTAGCCTTATTATCATCTTTTCAAAAATGAATGGCTTTCGTTAGTTTGAGCGATAATTTTTGAGAATTTCCAATTTGTTTGGTATCCTTATATCAATGTGCAATGCAAAACCCCAAATATTTAGAAAAATTCCATTTTGATTATTTTTGCTATTTAACGAGTCGAAATAAGTAAAATGGATTCTTCGCCAGTGCATTGTTGATATTAAATGTGAAACTTTAAGATGTCAGAGTTCCTTTGAAGTAGTAAAAGACATCAAATATTAGCACAGCATCTTTTTCGTTCTTTTTATAAGCAACGCAAAAGTTAAACCAATGTTTATGGTAAATCGACACAATTATTGGAGAAAGATTTCCGTTTAAAAAGTTCTATTTTTAAAGACTTAAAATAATAATTTAACGCCTCTATAATAATTAGTGCAATACCGAATGCTGATGGAAAAACTCAGTAACATCTCAAAATGCTATAAATATATTAATTTTTAACTCTGTATGGTAAAAACTATGGATCTCAAAAGATGGAAATAACTTAATTCCAACAAATCCATTTTATTTTTTCCTCATTAAAAGACACCTTTACCCATTATGAACTTGAGAACTTTTTACTAGATTAATAATTGGCCTTTTGCAAGTCTAACATAACCTTTTGTAATCAGACATAGTTCGTTCTTCTGTTTAGTGGTCAATCAGTTTACGATGACATCAACTTAAATATCGCTATCGTCACAGAGCAGAACCGAAGAAGTTATTTCCAAAATCATGCTTGATATTTTTGTGTTTTTGCTCCTTGTCCCGTTTTTATAAATTTATTTTTCAAAATTTTAAATGGATTTAAGAAATAAATGATGTACATCTGAAATTACTGCATTGAAATCAAAATAACATGTAAATAATAATTTTTTAATTAATAATCTGAAACAAATAATATTTCAAAAATTTATATTCATTGTCACATATTTTTGCAACAACATATGTTTAATTATATGTAATTAATAAAATTTAACGCTTATATTACGTATGAATATAACAAAGAATTTTGGAATAATTTAATTAATTGCATATTTCCAAATAAATTTTCTTAAAATTTTGACTTCTTTGTTTAAAAGTTTGTAATAGTTATTAATTTACTTAAAATAACTTGTTAATTAATAGAATATTCATTGGAATATGTCGCAATTCTCGTTCGATATACGCAAGTTAAATTTTTATTTCATTTGTCTTGCATTACTTTACTGTATATCTCTGTATTGATTATATAACTAAAAACTCTTATGTAATAATCTGTTAATTAGTACTAGTAAAACATAAATTATCCTGGTTATTTTCTGAGTATAATTCTTTCTATTATTGAGATTTTTTTAGTCAAAAAAGAACATGCTCAGTTGCAAAAATTGTCCAAAAGATAATGTGTCTATTCCATTAATAATGGATGCAGAGCATTACTAACACGTGTAATAAATAGTATTGCATTTATGGTATAACAATTTCGAAACTTTCCCAAATGAGCAGGCAAAACTCGCGAGTCATTAAATTAAATAACTAATCTCAAAATAAAACAGAAATTTTACGAATTGTTCAGGATTTTATAACAGTTTCTTAATTGCATGCAATCTATTTACAATGCGTAAACATGAATGCAATCAGTTTTTGTTTTGCTTACAATCAGCAGATGGTTCGTGCATACAAATATTAATTATGAAAATCTGAAATTCACAAGGGATTTGAACGTTAATATCATAAAAGCTTGTTGTAATTAATATGTTTTGGATATTATAAAAGACAATTGAAAGAAATACATATTTATAATTACAAAACATAAACAATTATCATATATATGGAATAAAAATAAAATATTAAAAAAGACAAACATTATGATTGTATAATTGATGCATATGATATTATTACAATTATAATTGATAAAAATCTCCAATAATGATATGAATAATTGATTATATATTTAAATTACAGATGTATTCATAATAATAGTATGATTTATCTATTAAGATGAAAAATGTAATGCTAACAACACATTCCCTTAAAAAAAAGAATCGATAACAGAATTTTACAAAATAATATCAGGAACGATTTTTATATTGAAATGAAAAAGGCACTAGAATGCTAAGCCTTTATTTATTTATTTGGTTTTACTGTAGGTATTTATACACTACCTGTATCAATAACTATAAACTGTAATTGAAGCTTGAATATCATTTATCAAAATGTAGCAAATTGTGAATTCTAATCTTCAAAAAATGCTTAATCATTTTTTTAATTTATAAAAATTACATTTAGCGAAAATAAATTACTGGATTTTTTTAATTCTATTCCTGTAACTATTACTACATTAAATTTCTCAGTGAAATGAAGAAAACACTTGAATTCTACTGCCTTTGCAGAAGGTTTGAATGATTAGATTTAAATGTGCTACAGATATTATCGATGTATCAGTTGCTTATTATGATAACATTATATATGTTATGGATAAAAACTTAGTCATGGCTGTTTAGGCATTTAAGAGGCATTCAAACAATGAATTCTTTCGTTTTTGACTTGAAATGAAGAAAATAAAAATGCCTGTTTTTCTATCGAAATAACTGTTTTAAAATGAATATATTGAAAATTATCTAACATAAGGATTAACAAATAAATAATCTCATAGTTAAAATTATATTATAGTTTTCATTGCCAAACATTTAAGAAAGACTATTCAAATTAGATTATTACGATAAGTTATTTTACTGATATCATATAAGTTTTTTTATCGACATTTTTGAAGGAAATGATCTCAACAGAGCTCATGTACAAACATAAGGAGCTTGCATAATTCTTTAACGCGTATGCAAACTAACACACAATCAAACATGTAATTTCACACATACATAACTATGATTTCCAATGACATAAAAAAATCAATTTAGAATACAATGTAAGATATTAAATGTCTCCAAAAGCATAATTTGAAATGTCTGACAATTTGCCAACAATCAGCAATATCCTTTACAAAGCGGTGCAAAAAGTAATTCGGGCATGACGAATGACCTAGTATTCTTAACGCAAAATATCTTTTAAGAAGAAAGATACCATTCTAGAAAGATTTCATTCTAGGTACAAAGAAAAAGAAATATTAGATTTTAGTTTGTAAACGAAACAAACAGAAGAAAGAATTATAAGAGTGAAAGAAAAAAAAAGTGAGTACAATCTCCAATATTTTTTTCTGTCTTCTTAGCCGCTATTATCCGGAAACGAATAAAATCATCTTGAAAACATCTGTTTGTACTCTTTCTTTATTGCAGAGAGCTGACAAATGTTACTATGCTACTTTATTCCGAGACCTATTAGGGTAAGTTCAAGATATCATTTATTTTCTTTTCTTCGTTCTCGTCTGTACCATAAAAAAACACTCGAAATTCTCCGGCCGAGAGTGGCTCTGTTCTCCACCGACATATCCCTTCACCCCTCCCCCCCTTCCTCTTTGCTTACTCGCCAATTCCTGGCAGTCACACATACAGGAATCATTATTCGAACGAAGGATTCTGAACAAAATGCCGCTGGTTTAGCTACGGCAACTTGCTTTATCGCAGCTTCAGCTTCCCATTTTTTTTATCCCCTCATTTTGATTCATTACCGCATCTCACTTACTACTTTTAGGGCCGTGGGTTTGGAGTTTTTGGCTCATTGGTTTCCAACATTCAAGGTAAAACGATGGAAATGATCGCTTGAGAATGTTATTAAGGTTATAAAGAAAGGGGAGTTTTCGAACGATTTTCTGTTGCGTTAATGATTTGCAATATTTTTTTCCATATATTTACGCTCTGGTGATAATTATATCTGAAAATTTGGTAATTGGTCAGAAGATTCTAATATGTGAATTTTGTAAAAATTCTGTAATTTAATAGATGAATTAAACTATTAAATATAAACCAAGGGGAATTCTAAGATTAAGCGATAGATTTAATATATTTTATGGGACTTAAACGGGAATTTTAATAAACGTATTTGTTACATTCAAGTCATTAAAAAATAAAGATGAGTGTGTGTGTGTGTTGGAGATCTACAAACCAGATTGTTTGATCAATAGCAAATGTGGTACAGCAATTTTGTTTAATAAATTTAGAGGGTGAAAATGTGAACCCCGGAGCATTTTTTTTTCAAATTTTAATTAAAATTTTAAATAAAATGAAATTGAATTTTTAGGTTTTCCCACAATAACTTTAAAACATATTATTTTACACAAAAAAATAAATTTGACAGCGTTGTAAAATTTAAAAAAAAAGAACTGGCTTTTTAATGATCTCAATTTAAGAGAAATTTTGCAAGAGAAACTAAGAAAATTCCTCACTTATTTCGGCTATATTTAAAAGAAATTTCGTTTAATTTTTTAACAATAGATTACAATTGCTCTGAAAACCATTATTATCGCTTCTTGAATGATTTAACCACTTGATTTTCTTTCATTATGGAAAGCTAAATAAGAAGATTTAACACGTGTGTACAAGACTAATAAAAAAATGAAATTATAATACAACGAAATTTGGTAAGATAAATGAACATTTACGTTTTTAATAGATCTATAATATCATGGGACCATCCTCGTGAAGTTTAATTTACATAAAGATCTGAGAATACGCAAGACAATTTTAAAACAACAACAATGCTTTCATTTGAAAATTTGATAGAATCATGAAAGAAAAGTTGAAAAACTAATATTTTTGTGCTGAAATACGTCATTAAAATTTTTAATACCTATATCTAATTAATTTATCTTTTAGTCTTACTTTAATACTGTTAAATATTGTACAATATTGTTGATAATGTATTCGATATTCACAATATTGCTCAATATTTTTTAGTATTTTGGATCTATTCTTGCCATGCCCCATTAGCATTTAATCCATTATGCCGCATTTCTATAGAGAATAAGGGCTGCCATTTTTTATGCGATTAAAGATCCAACGTTTTAGAACCACGTGACCAAATTTTATCCTATTACAATATTTATATCCCATTGCCTCCTGTGTAACATTTATGCACTATTGGTAAAGTATAGCGTCACCACGTAAATAAGAATTCTATTGAAAGTTTTTTACATCACTTGTAATGAAGGGATCAGATTAAAAAAACTTTGCTTACACTGCTAAAAATTACTCTAAGAAAACCAAGAGTGTTCTCGTATATTTAAGATATATAGCATTCTTTGTATTTAATTTCTGTGTTAGTGTAGTAAAATAAAAAGTCCATTAAAATTTAAAAAAGTGGATGTTTCCCCATTCACCGATTGAATTTACAATTTAATCTCAAGACCGCATGTTAAATTGCATTTATGTACGATGGGTGATCCAAAAAAAGTTTACAAGCAGCAGCATTTGGAAAGTAGAAATTGTGGATGGGAATATTGTTACCCAGAGTGGAGACAGAAGGCGCTAGTTGTCTTAGACCAGTCGTTCGAGCAGATAGTGTTAGTACTGAGACCTGAAACTGCGAAAGTAATGACGAGACGTCTAGAGAAGTGTTCTCGCACAGAGGTGCGAGTCGTGATACAATTTTCTATGAGCCAAGTATGTGTCCCCATCAAACATTCACAGACAAATCGATGAAGTGCACGGGGGCGAAGCAATGAGTGGACAACAGGTGGCGAAATGGTGTCATTCTTTTGAAGAGGGCAGAGAGATTGCTGGAAACGTTTAGGTGGGATGTCTGGAGTCACCCCTCATACAGCCCCAATTTGGCTCCCAGTGACTATTTTCTTCAAAACACTTATCCGAAACAAGATTCATACCAGACGGTGATGTTCAAAAAGGTGGAGAAAACTGGTTCAATAGCCAGGGACCTGATTATTATCAAGACAAGTTAAAAAAATCGGTCCAGTGGAGGGATAAATACCTCAACAGGTTTGGTGATTATATAGAAAAGTGACCGTCACATATGTCTCTTAATTACCATTTGTATCCTGTGTCTATTGTTGATAAAGCATTTTTCCTTTGATTTGTAAACTTTTCTTTTGGATCACCCCTTGTATTTTATTATCTGTCTGAATTATTTCATCGTGGAGACGACTAGAAGGACAAACAGATGAATGACCTACTTTTGGAGAATAAGATCAAGAATTTCGTGCCGACCTAAAGTTTTAATGAAGCGACCATGTACTAATTTCCACACAATCTTCGGACATAAAGTTAATTACCTTTTTGCGTCTTTATGTCAATATATACAAACGATTTTTCCCGTTGCAGAGTAGGTCCAAAATTTCATATACATCAACAGTTAAAAATTGAATTCGTTTAGAATGTGTAAAAATATGATGTTTATAGGCGAACAAATCTGATTCCATAAATTGTTTCTTTATTATTTTATTAACATCTTTTAATTTTTTTAAGCTAATATTTGGGAAGGAATATTTGTAATGGTAAGTTTTAATGTTACAGTAAAGCTTACTCATGAGAACAAAAACTAGAGAGAAAGAAAAAAAATGGCAAATGAAGATTAGATGCAGTATTTTGGAAAATATAAATTTTTCGAAAGTAATATAAATTCTACAATCAGTAACAAATCCTCGGATATCATAATCATCAATAAGTAATTTATAAAACGACAGGAAATACATTCAATACGTCTAATGGTTCAGCATTCAGAAAAATAGATATTGAAAGCAAAAAAAAAAAAAAAAGTTAGAATATTAACTTTACAATTTCTACTACAGACATGGAATTTTCTGCTTGAAAAATAAGAAAGAGAACGGAAAAAAATGACTCAAAGGCAAAAAATAAAATAAAATATGTTATGTATTATTTCATCGTTATTCTTGAGTTGCTATAATTCCAAAACGAATAAGACCATCTTCTATACAATTGAAGACATTTGTTTGTTCTTTTTCTTTAATGTAGAGAGCTGAAAAATGCTAGTATTCTATTTTATTCCAAGAAATATTTGGATGAGTTAAAAATATCCTTTATTTTTTTCTTCTTTTATGCAAGAGGAAAAAAATATTCGAAATTCCTTTACAAATAGGGCATTAGACATTCTTTTTGTCCGTCTCTTTCAGTTTACTCATTTTTCAATTTTTTTGAAGTCGCGTATCTTGCAATCATTACTTGAAAGAAAAATTTGGTACAATGGCAGCTGTTTTAACTTCGATGACTTTGTTATCACTTCTTCAATTTCCGATGTTTTCATTTTGTGATCTTAGTTCATTAAACTCATTTCACAAATTGCTTATATTTTGAGAAATGTCAGAAGTTAAATTTTGTATTTCTTTGCCTGAATAGCTTTCAAAGACTGGGAATGCAAAATGGTCTTTTTCATATTAAGCAAATTAAAAAAAAAATCGGATTATTTTAAGCTGAATTTTTATTTTCACTAAATTTTTCAGTCCCTCATTTTTATTTGAAGTATTTGGCATTGCGATATATCAAAATTTTAGAATCAATGTGAAGTTTTTTTTACACAGATATTTAGAAATCAATGCAATATTTAACCCGGTTATACAAATGTTCTGAAACAAAATAATAAAAGGAAACACAGGTGGTTATTGAAATAACATGCCACAAATTTATTTTGCATTTGATTGCTTTAGATATGTGAACATGCAAATTGATGGAACACATTTGAGTTTGAAAGAGCTCAAAGGTTTATGCATTTGAATTTAAAAAAGCTCAAAGCTTTACATTTTTAAATTTTAAAGAGCATAAAGCTTTATACTTTTGAATTTTAAACAGCTCACATCTTTATAACTTTGAGTTTGAAAAAGTTCAAAGCTTCATATTTTTGAGCTTGAAAGAGGTGGTAGTCCGGATTGATTGATTATTTCCTTTGATTTCTTGTATAATATAGTTTAGCGTTAGCAATTTACTTCCATGAGAATTTAATCCCCGAACATTTTCAATTACTAAATAAATATTTTACTCTTCAAAACCATAGAAGTTATTACAAACGACGGATTTTTATTTTAATTAAGTGGCAACAGAATATTTTGTTTTTATTTTCTCATAACAATTGAAAGCACAGAATGCATAATCCTGTTAATGAGAATTCCGGTTTCATCTACCTGTAATCTAAATCTACTAGTTTAATAAAAAGTATTAAACTTATAATGGTTATGGAAGGAAAATGAGAATTTACTTTGAAAAATTTCCTAAAACTACCATTTCATGATGTTAACAATGACATACTCTTTCAAATATTTCAATTCTATTTATTTGGAGTTTTGGTATGCACTGTTAAAAGACTCAACATTTTCAAGAAAATGTAAGCAAGAGCTCATGCACAAAGTACTGCTAAATTGAAGAGGAGAAAAAAAAAGAGAAAATAATTGAAAACCATCTAATTTAGATGTCTCAAACTGCATCATTTTACACCAAATTTGAGTCAAACAATAATCGACAGAATTTCGTTTTTAGAGGGAGAAAAGCAACAACCCTAAATGTTTGAACAACAAGCCAAATCTTGCATGTTATGCGATTTACAGGAAATAAATTTTCAAAGCAAACGAAAAAAAAATGCATATTCCATTTCTAGAGTACCTTTCTAATCAATCATAATATTTTAGCTTTGATTGTAGGAAAAAAAAGAATTATAAATGTGCTAGAATAAAATGGATCTTTTGTATCATATAAATGGTATCTCCACATTCTTTTATTTTATTTACTATTGTCCTGAAAAAAAAAATTATCTTTCATACAAATAAAAACAACTGAATATATTACTTCTTTATGAAACTGAAAATTGTTATCATATTTCTTAAGATCGAGGTCTATTAGGATGAGTTCAAATTATATTTTATTTTCCTTCATACTGCTATTATTCTTTCTTTTGAAATAAGGGGAAAAGAAGGAGAGAGAGAGAGAGAGAGAGAGAGAGAAAAGAAAACGACTGAAATAAAATTATCTTCATCCATTCCCTCCTAAGAACCCCACCTTGCTTCTTTGTCAATTCCTTGATGCTTCACATGCTGGAATGATTACTTTAAAGAACGATTCTGAGTAAAATACCGCCAATTTAGCTTCGTCTCCAAGCTTTATCGCTCTTTCAATGGGCCATTTTTTTTATTCACTTTGATCCATCGCGTTCCACTTACAGCTGTTCTCAGGACTGTGGTTTTGACTGTGGACTGATAACTTTTATTTATTTATTTATTTTTGATCATAGATTGTGATAACATTAAAAGCAAAAAAAAAAAAAATTGCATTTTGGGAGATGTTAAATAAAAGACTAAGACAAATTTTGGTATGGCTCATTGTTGATTATTTTGTTTATAGAATTTCTTAAAAACTGCTATGTTTTGGTTTTATCATGATTTCTCAGGATCTGCCATACTGAAGATAATTCAGCATGAAAAATTATTTATACATTGATAAACTGAAGTAAAGTTCCACAGAAAGAACATATCGTATTGCCAATGCAAAAAAATAAACACCCCAAAACTATGTTTATAAATCATTATATTTATACAACTCAACGGAAAATATGTTCAATCAGAAAATAATTGCAAGAAAAGTCTTTTGGGTTTTAGTAGTCGTTTTTAGTAGAATTACAAACAAATGGTGAACTTTGAAGTTCACATATTTAAATTTATCATGATTCAATGGTTGATTTTTGATATTTTAGATAACACTCATGAAGTAAATTTAAGAATGAAATAAATATTACCCAGAGGAAACAATAATATTTCCATTAGGAAACAAAACTTAAAGTTCCGAAAGAAGCGATAGTTTTTTTTTTCACTAAGAGTGATGAGAAAGAGTAAAGAGTTTTCGTTAAAGGTAATTACAATATATTAGTTGAAATGCGCATCACTACGTTTATTAAATATAATAGAATTGAGTTTATTTATATTTCTTGTAATACTTCTTGTTGTTAATTATCCAAGCATTCGGAAATATTGGAAATATATAAAGAAAATATTTAAACCATTTTGATAAAATAAAGTGGTGATAATGAATGTTGATCATATATTCACCATGATGGTGAATATATGATCCTATTTTTTGCATTCGACTCTTAATATCAAAGTAAAATTACGAAAAAAAGTCCAATAAACATATGCCCTCATTCTGGCATAATTTTTATTTATTCTTGATAGGGTATCACATGTTGCGAGCACTTTCAAGTACAAGTTTTATTCTTTAAAAGCATTTTATCCACATTACTTTAGAACAATACCACTAAATGTCTGTTGAAAACGATTTCGTGTATACTATGAAATTTTATACATAGGTGAAATTCCCAAATATGTATCTAACTTGAAGTCAAACAAATAGGAATTGACTGATTGTATTTTGAGCAGTCGAGCTTTAAATTCTTAACTGATTTTCACCTATTGGTAAAACGTGCTGCGTTTTTCTGTGGGAACCGTTTGGTTTTTTAATACAAATTCTTCAACTCATCCTACAAAAATGCATGTGATTGATATACAGTGGAATCTTCAACACTTTATCACAGCGCTTCGAGACTTAAAGAATACTACATATACTGCAAGATGGATTGAACGCGAATTTTGGCTTATACCCACTAAGCCACTTCATACCCACTTCTTTTAAAAGACATTTGAAATTACTGGAACAATAAACGCTTGGTGATTCTTTTGGAAGGTCTAGTTGAAAAATTCTCTATTGCTGTGGTGAAGATAAACATATCGCCGGAAGTTTTTGATAATTTAAGTGGGCTATAATAATGTTACGATATTTCCAAGATATTTGTCGACATTCAAAATATTGAACAACATCATGGCGATATCATACAATAACTTGTGATAACAATCTTAGGAATGAATTAAGCAATAGTATTCTTGGTCTTCACGGTATATATCTGTTTTGATTTTAATTTTTTTCCCTTAGAGCTAAATAAATGGATTTCGTTAATTTAAGATTGCGTTAATTATCTCGGTTTTCGACATTGAAAGTTCAAATCAGAATGACCTCTTTTCTGACAATCAATTTGAAATCTAAGTGGAATTTTTTCTGCCAATCAAGATCTTATGTTCCATGGCAAACAATATCTGTCTTGATGTTTACCATCAACAGAAACTATGTTTTGTACCTTATTTTGTAAACACATTTTTCAAACATCCTGCGCCCATTAAGCTAGGGAAATAAATGCATAACAATATCTCTGCTACTGGAGATTAATTAAAGCATTAAAATTAAAGCATTTTTTTTGTCTCAGTAAAAAAGACAGATTATTATATTAACTGTAACAAATTTTTGAGCTGAAGCTTGAAGAGTGAGAATGTGTGGTTGCTCCTGAGGTTTTTCATACTGGTTATTCATAATCATTTTAATGTTCCACGTGCAATTAGCAAAACTTTGTGATGCTGAATGCATAAAACAATGTTTCTGACACGCTTTTTTTTTTTAGAATTTTAGATACAATTCTTCTTTTATTGAGAATTTAGTTACATATTTAGATCTTTCATAACCATCCCAAACTGGTCGCGGAAAGGTACATGGAAAACGCTGAATGACCGGACCACCGCAACAGCAACACTGGCGGGAACTGTGGTTGAAATGTATGGGTCATAATTGGACTTCCAAGGTACAGCTCATCGCTTGGGAAGTTAATTCCGTCATCGATGGGAGGAACCAGGCCCCCACCTTTTCGGGTACCCACAGAGGTGGCGAGAAACAACCACCATGCTGGAAACTTCTCATCCTAAATTGCGAGATGCCATCCCCCCCGTGGGATTAGATATTTCACAAATAGGTCTTCTTAAGATTTGAATAAAAAATCTTCAATTCAATTTTCAATCGCACAAAACCAATGTTATGGAAACGATCCTAGCAGAAATTTAAACTCCGTTTTGTAAATTACACTCCCATCGGAAGAAACATATCAGTCTCTCAATAATCTGCGAAACTTCATTTTAAGCTGCATAAAGTAACGACTGAAAATATATCCTATGGCAAAACAAATAAGATTTTTACATTCAATAGAAAAAAGGAAAAGCTTTATTCCCTAAACGCAATGACAAATACTGGATTCTATTTTTAAAGAAATATAAAGGAGAAAGACTTACAAGAATAGAAGAAAATTCTTCATTATTTTTGCGTTACAGCTACGTAATTCATTCCTAACTTTTATTATCCAGAAGTGAATAAAACCATCTTCCGTACAGTTGAAAACATCTGTTTGTACTCTTTCCTTATTGCAGAGAACTGACAAATGTTACAGAGCTACGTTATTCTAAGATCTATTATGGTAAATACAAGATATCGTTTACTTTCTTTCTTCTGCTTCTTTTATTCTTTTATTTTACTCAATAGAGGAAAATCATGATTCTTTTGGCGAGCAAAGAATGCGTCTGTTCTTTCTTCAGTTTTGCCCCTTGATTGCTTGCTTCTGCCTTTCAATTTTGGATTCATTATTTGAAAAGAAATTTCATAATAAACTTCGCTAGTTTAGCTTCGATGTCTTTGATTTCTAATCCATTCAGTTTGTCAGATTTTCCCTTATTTATTTTCGTTTGTTAACGCTTACGTGAAGGATTGGAGATAGGGAAAAGTAGGGTTTTAAGATTTTGGCAGATTGATTTATAAAATTTATACTTGTAAAATTATCGTGAGAATCTATTTAATGCAAAATGAAAGACAAACTGCGAAGTGTTTAAAATTTCCCTTCTCAAACTTTTCTCATTAATTTAAATTAACCAAAAGCTTCCTAACCTTTAAATTTTAATTTATAATTTTTCAATTAATCAAAATTTTATTGATGGAAATATATTTGACTCCAATTTCGATATTATACCCTCCAAGAAAAATATTTCAATTATAAAGTAATGTTCTCTAGAAAAATTTCGGAAAGTTTGACAGATGGAAATAAGTGAATAAAATTTAATCTTACATTTTTTGGTTTTAAACGGTTGATCCGAAAAATTAAAATATTATTTTGAATACAGTATGTTTAAATTTTTGCTTTAACTCTTTAAAGATACATTATTTCATTATTTCTTGATTCTTTTAAGATGCATTATTTTTTAATTCATTTAAGATACATTATTTCACTATTTCTTAATTATTTTAACTATACAATTTTTCATTCTTTTTAGAATTCTTTTAATAAATAGGAAATAAAAAAATCAAATAGAAACTGATGCAGTTATTCCAAATTAACAGTTTGAAATTTAATCAATTCAATGTAATTTATTCAAGCTAAAAAAAGCTCCTAAAATTATTTTGTTACAAACGTATATCAGAAGATGCGAGATTGAGGTTCATTAATTGATTTGATAATCAAACATTCCATTTCAATGACAAATTCCGAATATTAAGAAAGCAAAAATACAATAATGAATCTCTTCGGTCTTATACTATGGTTACATCCATTTGCCGTTCTTTTATGACTCGAATGCTTTATCGTAAAATATGCTTTTTAGAAAACACCATAATGTTGTGACTTTGAAAGATTTATATTTATGACACTGCTTGAATGAAAGTACTGCACTGCAGATTTGCTATTGATTCGTGAAAATGCAGATCTTATTACGTATAATTTTGCATTAAAATATGAAATACTTTTAACGTTCCTTTAAGATTGTATGGTCTCATTACCTGATGAAAAAGATAAATTTTGATAATTAGCTAACAATCATTTTGAACTTGCCGTGTTTCAAGGTCACTTTAATCAAAGGATGTCATATTCTTTCAATCTATTTTCACCAATCATCGCCGTATGCACTTTCTTGGTTATGATAAGAAAATTGGGTTTAGAAATAACACCACGATGAATATACACAATATAACAAGATTTATTGTGAATATGAAGACAAAATTTATTGTGAATATGAATATGAAGATGAATAACAAGATTTACATTTGTGACGCAGCTTTTATGAATGTAGTCACGTTATTGCATAGCGAAGTGATCGATTTTATTCTGTATAAATTTGTTTTAAAATATGAAACATTTATCGCATTTCATGAAGATTTTATGGACTCAGTTACATGACGAATGTTTTTCATATAAAAAAAATGAACCTTTAGGACCAATAATTCTGTTGTCTTTAGCTCGCTTTGACCAACAGGACTTTCATTCCACATTTATCTTTCTACATCAATTTTCGACTTGAGTACTTTTCTCTAGGTATGATATTACATCTGAGACTGGAAGAAACATCATGTTCATAACATACAATTTGAAACGAACAGTATTATATATATAGCTTTTACAATCTTTGAAAATTAAATTAATTCATCTTGAGTAATATTACATTCAACCTAGTGAATTAAGTTCAAAACCTCATTTATCTTTGAAACCAAAAATATTCAGTTAGAAGATCGGAATTTAGAAATGAGCCATATCAATAATATGTCTTTCCTTTGAGATAAACATTTTTCAGATTTTTGTCTCAGAGGAAGCATTGTACAAATTTGTAGAATTTGGTTGAACTTTCAAAGCCCTCAATAATATCAATAATTAAATTCATCGTACAATGTGTTGGCTTAATCTAAAATAATAAGAAACCGATAATTGGAATACTGGTCTTTAAACTAATTGAAGTGACAGATTTTATCACAGTTATGTAATGTTACACCTGATTAATTAGCATGCTATTTAATCTCACGTCAAAAGAGAAACGTAGTGAATTTTGCAAGCATGCACATATATACACACGCAAATATTTTGTTTTATCTGGTAGCTATAATACTCTAAAAATATTATGTTAAAATTATTATTATTTTCTGTCGATTTCTGTGCTGTTTCATGAGAAATGATCCCAAAAAGGCTGTAAAAAGAAGCATTAATTCACATAGGCTTTCAGAAAGGGGATGAGGAACGCCTACCCACACGTGACATTGAGCAATCTGACGTCCTCCAGGTGGCTGTTGAAGAGCTTGGGGTTGTCCGCCCGGCAGATTAGGGGCGACCGGTGGTGCTGGAGCTTGGGGAGAAGGCGCAGGGTGGAGGAAGTGATGTTGTCGTGGACGGTTTCGGTGTGGTCCGACAAGTGGGTGCCGTTCAGCCACCACGTGATCTTGGCACTCGGTCGGGACCCGGCGGATTCGCAAACGATTTCCACAGGGTGGCCGGCGGAGAGGGCAGAGTTCTTGCTCGTGATCTTCACTGACACTGGATATACTGCAAAAAAACATCTATTATCAATGAATGTGTTGATAATGGAAGCTAATATGTGCATAAGGAAAAATACAAAATCGCCCAAATCAAATATGCCTACTACTGTAATAAATATAAAAATATATTTATTACAGCCTTTCCTCTCTTTTCCTTTCCTAGAAACTCATCAAAAGCCCAAAGCATTTTTTGGGGAAAAGATACAGCATGTCACCTTACGATTCAGAAAGGAACAGCATATTTTTCTACATATTGTTAATTCCTTGCTGAGATTAAGTTGTCTGTTTCGGATAATTACATTATCATTGACTTTGAATTCAGTTTAATTTTGGCTGAGATTTTTGGAAGTAAATATTTGAAGGAATTTGAAACCCGATGTATTAATGTACTTGTATGCATTTTTGTTACTATCTTGTGGTTTCAAACGTTATTTCTTCTTACAAGATAGATGTTAGATATGAAAATATTTCAAGTAATCACTTTCTCTGTAACATAAGCTATCCATAAAGTAATGAATAAAAGATTTCATCACTTGTGAATTTTGAAATATGTAATGAATTTGTAAATTATCGACTTATTTGTAATATCTTGCATTGACTTTTCATAATCATATTATTAACCAATTCCTTTTCATTTTTTAAATCTGAAATTCTTAAAATACAAGACAAAGTATGAATTGCAATTAGTATGAGTATGACGAAACAAAAGTGCGATTTATAATAATTCACTAGAAATTATCCCTTACAACGGAAATAATCATAGTGCAATGATGAATATTCTAATTTAAATACCGAAATATAAACACAAAAGCAGTTAATTTAAATATATTTTGCAAAAGAAGTTACTTTTATTTTATGAATATAAAAGCAGTTTATCATTTTTTTTTCATATAACTTGAAGAATGAAGTTAGGAATTCCTTATACAAACACGAAGCTAAATGATATTTTATGCATTATTTTTTTTAAGCGTAATCAGCTATTAACGCTGTATGCTGAATTTCAGAAAATATATAAATATATCTAGACATGCAAAACGATGATTACTGTTATATGATTTTGAAATTTTTGGCTGTAACTGAATTATTGCAATATATATATATGCAATGTAAATTTACTGCGCAATCACTTCTACGTATCAAATGAAAGTGATCCCTTCCTTCCCCTTGTCAAAGGTCACCACTTGTATTGAATTGGGGCGAGGCTGGAAATCCGATGTTATATAAGACTAGTGATCATTTGTTTCTTTCCTTCTTTACTTCTGCTTTTGTGACGCACTGCGCCTTCTTGTAAATAATCATGCCTGCCTCCAGAGAGAGAATAAAAAAGTAAAATGTCTCATCAGTGTTGTTGAACCTGCATTCTGCTTCAACCAAAATAAGCATATATATATATAGCAAAAGTTATTTGAACAAAAAATGCACCACCTTCCATTCGATTTTTTTTATTTATATTAATTTTTATTCATGAAATCCTACAAAATATACACAATTTAAAAAATATATATAAAGATATTTGAAAGAAAGCTGCTTTAAAATAAATGTTACTATAAAACACAATCAATTTAAGGAATTAATTATATGTTTTTAAAATGCTTGATAACAGTTGTGTTATTAAAGCTCTTTGTGTGAGTTTATTTTGATTTATTAGGAGCGGAAAGTCTCTTTAGTGCTTTTGTGCGTTTATCCTTTTTTCTCCGAAATATATATTTTCCGTTTTACTTTCCAATCTGTAAATAAATATATTTCATTCAATTGTTTGACCTAGCAACGTAAACATTTCCGAAATTATTTTTAAGGATGAAATATAATTCTAGAAAAGAATGCATATCAATATCCTTCTTTGTTTAGGGATATTACTTATGGATACAAAGCTAGAAGAATTATCACATAGTTTCTAAACAATAAAGACATTATTTGAAACATAACATAAAACGACAGTGGCTCTAAAATAAGAAATTTATTATATTCTTTTAAAAAGAAAGGAAGAACAATAGCTGTACCAAGATCAAAATACACTTTGAAATTCAGTGCAACAGTTGGAAGAATAGAAAGCGGAATTTCCTAATAAAATTTTCAACATTTCTTCATTTATACTTATAATAAAGTTCAATGTGTGTGCGTGTGTTGGCGCTCTACAGGCCAGACCATTCAACCTACAGCTACCAAATTTGCTAAGTGTATACCTTGGAAGTCGGGAATGTACACCTGGGGGTTATTTTTTCGAATTTTTAATTAGAATTTTATTTATTTAAAAATTAAGCGAAATGTTGGCGTTTTTCTGCTATAACTTCCGAAAATACTACCGCACAAAAAAGATTTTTACATGAAGTTAAAGACCAAATATTTATCTTTTAAATGATACCAATGTTTTAAATTAAAATTAAATTTCTATTTTTAATGAATTTTTTAAATAGATATTTTAACTATATTTTTCAACAATTTATTTCGTACAAAATAAAAATAAAATTTAAGCTACACGAGCACGTTTCGCATTCATGGGAAAAAAAATAGCTTTTTTCAAAGTGTTGCCATCTCATTGATTAAAGCTCCAATTAAAAATACATTAAATCTTTTTGGAAATGAAATCTGCAAAAATATAACTTTCGGCACATGTCTGTAGGAAATGAAGCAAATAAGAAATATTATTTTTTCTAAAAAAATAAATCCAAGAAAAATTATTTTATGATCTTTTACTCTCTCTATATTATTAATCTAATAAATCAGTTTTATTTTAAGGCAAGTTTTGTTTAATATGAACAGGATATCCATTCAAATCAGGACCACACAGCTAATTTGTAAACGTTTAGTAAGACACAGATCTGCTAAAATGGTCTAAATGGAAAATGATCATATTTTATGTAACTTGATTCAATAAATGCTCTAATAAATAACGAATTTTAGATTTTACAGAAAGCTTCTGCTGTGGAAATCATGATTAACAAAATGTTCTTGAAACACTAATATTTCAAATAAAAAAGAGTTAATTTCCAATCAATTAAATCAATCACTTAACCTGACTGATTTATGAAAATTTGAATATCACTATTCAATAAAAAAAGGATAATTTTAGATTTTCCATCGATTGTTTCAAAGAAAATACGCCAATCAGCACGCAGGTTTCTCAAGATTAATTGGCCTAAGATTATGAAAATGTTGAGCTTTTCTAAATTTTTAACATTCAAAACTTTATAAATAAGTCTTAGTTGATCGTGGAAAATAGAAACATTCATTCATTTATTTAAAATTTGGAGTGTCCCGAATAATTTTCAGAATATGATACCTTGCTGCATTAAATTTAGACTTCATAATTTTTGAAATATATTTATAGGCCGGAACAAAATATTATTATTGATTTCATTTCAATTATTTTGAAAGCAAAACTAAAAACTGAATTTTATGCTGAATCTGAGAAATTTTTGTTGAATTATTGTTTGAGATATTACATAAATGATGAAAAATATTTTGTAGTTCACATAAGACTTAAATACCGAGCGATTCTGTTTGCAATACTCATATTCAATAATAATAAAAATAAACAAATAACAATAAAGATGATAAATAAAATAAAACGCCTGGTTTAATTAAAAATTATCTTTATATTAATTGCAATTTCATCATTTCCACTTTAAATTAAAGTCGAAGTTTTACCGGAAATGACAAAAAATCAGCAAAATATATATAGTAAATTGAACGAAACGATCTAAACAACAGTATAAGTTTGGTATGACTATCAAAATTTGAAGATTAAAAATGTTTTGTTTGAGAATCTATTAAGAGACCAGTTACTTAAAATATTTAATTGAAAATTGTAGAGAGCGGTGATACTGGCTAACCGGCTGGTCGCCAAAGGCGTCTATTTTATAATAAATACACAAAACTTTTTGCTTTAACTGTAAAATATTATTTTAGTACAACATATTATGCTAAATTATTTGTTAATTCTGGAGATAAAAAATCTTTTAACGTGGTGAATATATATTTATGATTTATATGTAAAACAATTGCTAAATACGCTCAGTAAAATAAATAAAAATTCGTTAATATTTTCAAAATCTGAAAAAAATTACTTTTATAGCTTTCTTTTTTTTTATAGCTAAGATAGAGTTTTTTTTTTATATATTTGTTCATAATTTTCTTTATCATTATGGTTGTTTAATTCTAAAGAATAGCACAATTTATTAAGCCAGATCGCAAATATGAAAATGCATTTAGAATACATAAGATGAAGGAAAGTTTCGAATATTTTATATAGTATTAAAAAACATGATATTAGAGTGATTGGTAAAGCCAATTTACTCTCTTCTTATTCAAAATGATGTCTCGCATAGCCAGGGAAGTAACGTGTAGTTAAGGTAAAGTGATCATGCTGAATTTATTGAAACAGGTGGCGAAAGAGGACACACAAAAATAATTCAAAAAATTAAGGAGATCGACTGAAAAGTCCAGTTAGAAAAATGTACGCTATACAATAATAAAAGTACAATTAAATTTTACATAGAGTTATCTGCAATTTAGCTGAGTTATTGGCAAATACAATTACTGAATTTTTATGATTTAAAAAAGGATTCGTCTTGAAATTTAAAAAAAAATGTTTTCTTCAGTATATATTGAGAGCTTTTTTGTTGTAATTATTTATTTTTTATTTGCTTTAACTTCACTTTGCCGTTGCTTAAACCAGAAAATCTACATGATAACACTGGCTAATACATTTTTCAATTTCAGATGGACCCTTTTTTATGTCATGCAAAGTTCATAATTTTTGTAGAAAATATATCCGCCAATTTTCCAGATAACTCCATAGGACTTTTTTCCTTTGCTTTTATTAAGGTATAATGCAAATTTTTTTAACTGGACTTTTTTGGCCGATTTCTATCATTGTTGAAAAATTTTCATAACTTCCTTATTTCACTGCTAGAAACCCCTTTCTTAATAAATTCAAAAGTCACTTTATTATAGGTACATGTTCTTTTCTCATCTAAGCGAGAGGCCAATTTAATGGGCTTAAAAAGATTTTGCAGATCATCCTGAGTATAATCAATCAACAATACATCTACCAAACAAGTAACTCGTTTTTTTTTTCGATTAAAAGTGATAGAACATGATAGACTTTCATAGATTTTTTTTAAAATTATTTATAATATTTTTAATCGAAAAAGAATTAATTAAGAGAACAGACGAACTCTGAATCGTCTATCATGGGCATAAAGAAAATAAATGTAGTACTTAAAAAATAAACTTTTCACGAACCATTTAAAACTCCGTGTCAAACAGAACTTAACTTAATCAATGTAAAAAATTACATATAATTTAGTCAATACAGTATCAAATGCTTTGCTTTTCTTCTTTCAGATATAAAATAAGTTGATATTCTGTGACTGAAATTTAAAAGTTCCGATGATGCAGTCTTAACATTTCAGGACTTGCAGACAGCTTATAATGTCGAATTCATTTACATACATAAAAAATTTGCAATATTGAAATGACACTGTTATGATTTTCTGCTTACTGATGCAGTATTCAATGACAAAATAAGGAAAAAAAATAGGAGAATGTAGGGAAAATCATTTCTAATATACAGAGAAAAATAGACTGTCTAGACATCGACATTGGAACCTTATTGTACGTTGTTGTTGATTTTTTATAACAGCTATCGTTATAAACTGATTTGTCGAAACTTGTATCTAGGCATTACACATTCATTGCAATGCAAGACTTTAATCTTAGACTGCAGAGAAGGCAGGAATGAATGTTTAGCTATGACTAAAGGAATATTGTAAGTTTTAGAATTATAAGGAAACTTTTAAACAAGACTCTCACTTCTGGAGATTGCTAATTAATTATCAACTATTTCTAACTTCAGAGGGTTCTAGAAAGAGATTCAAATGGGGTATAATATGAACTATAGATATTTCAAATGATGTGCTTGATCTTTATTAAGTAAAAAAAATAGTAGAAAATTTCGTCTATATGTGGTGTTGCGTTTTAACATGCTTTATAAATGTTAAATGATGTTACGAAGTAGCATTAAAGCTGTTCAATACTTCTCTCGTCTTGTTCAAAAATGTGCGTCGATAACAGAACCATATTTTCGACAACTATCTTGAGTAAATCTGCCGAATATCACAAAAATTGTTCAAAATGCTGCTCTGCAAATCGGGCGTAGATGCTGGTCATCAACGTTAGACACTGTCCTTCGGGAAACCCCACAGCCAAAAGTTGCAATGTGTAATATTCGGCAGAAAGTAAAGGTTGATCACACGCAAATCTGTGAAATGCTGCCAGTTAGCAATTACTTAACACGATGATCTAGGGGCTAAGAAGAGAAATTAAAGGAATAAAAGGATTTAGAATTTTCATAATTATAATGTATTGGCTATATTGTTGCTTTCAGTGAGTGGGAGTGAAACTGCTCGGGATTTAAAAACTTTCTCAAACACTTTTGAAATGAAGAGTTTTCTCAAATAATTTAGAATTTAAATAATTAAAAATAGCGTTAATAATTAAAAGAATCCTTAAAAGTCTTTAAAGTTTTAAATTAAAATTTATCGACATTTTTTCGACATTATTACCTCACAAATTTGATTAAGGAATATGATCACGTTTAAAATCTATTTCATCAGGTGAAATGCAGTGCTAAAGGCAGAATATTAAATAGAAAAAGTGGAACGCTAGGAAATTAAAGAAAAATATTTTATTCGGAATTCAGTATGAAAATAATTGTAACATTTTCCAAAAAAGAAAAGTTATTTTAGTCTAGACATGCGAATATATTTTTGAGTAGGATTTCTCGAAATTCTAATTTTAAACCATTACAGAACCATCCAATCGATGGTAACCACTTAGAAATAAGTAGGGATAAGTACTTTACTTTGTGTTTTGAAAAATTTTTTAAAAAAATTAAAAATAATAAAATTAAAAATTGTATTTTGAAATTTTGCAATAAAGGAAAAACTAAGCAAAGTTAAAATCAACATTTATAATATAATTGTACACTGAAATACGAGGCCAATAAAAATTTAATATCGAAAATTAGTCGAAAATCTCAATTTTTGCTAAGCAAAGAATGGAGAAAGAAAAATTCGATATTTTAAATGAAAAATATATCAAAATTTAGATTTTTAATTTCTCGAAAATTAATTTTGCAACTGGTGCTTTAAAAACGTATCTTACTGTATATTTTAAATACCAAATTAGAGAAATACAGAGAATTTTTTTTGAAAAAAAAATATGAAGAAAATTATGACAAAAAAGCAAACAATTTCTAAATATTTATTAAAAATTTTAAAAATTAAAGTAATGAAATTATATATTTTAGTACTAAAGTGTAAATGCAAATTTCTAAAAGTATTTTTAATGCAAATTATTTTTCGTAAATTTCTCAAAATAATTTAAGAAAGGAATAGTAGAAAGAAAATGAAGAAAAATTGTCTTTAGTTTAATTAGTTCCTTTAATTGCAGTGAAAATGTCATGGATTGTAGATATATTTCAAGACATATATTATAATTTTTGTTTTAGTAAAAATTACTGTGTACGTGTTTAAGTGTATCTTCAACGCAAAATCTAATAGCTAGCAATCATTAGAAGATTAACACACTAATGAATAAATAGATTGATTTATTGGGCAATGAAATCAACTTTATCCGTATTTTTAAAAATAAATAATTTAGCAAGTAACGGAATAATACACTTTATCAATAATAAAGAGATTTTACGTTTAAAACAAGAAGGCTGTAGCGTGTGCATTACCTAGATAATCTGCAGATTAACTGCATTGTTAAATGCAAAATAAGAAAATCATCTACAAAACAAGAGCTATTTGCACTTTAAATAAAGTCCATACAGATTTTGCATATAAATGATTCATTTACATGCAGATTAGCGAATCAGTTATGTGCACATAAATGAATCAGTGGGCACATTATCCGTGTGCGCATTAATGAATTGCGAAGTTTTTGTTCAATACCAATTCGTCTCGCCTTTCTTCTCATTTTTCAGTTGGCCACAAAAGAATGAAAAAAAAATATTAAAAAATCCAATATATCTCATATAAGCTTAGCTCAAATCCGAATAGCAACAAGGAAACAAAAAAAAATGTTGTGCAACCGATCAGAGTGTTTACCAATTACATTTAAAATTTTAAAGAGCCATTTTCTTAATAGTAAAAAGACATAACATAAATCTCTCAAATATAATTAATTAGTGAGGTATCTAGAATAAAGCTCCAAAATTAATTAAAACTATACCTTTTTTTAAATCGACTAAGTTCAATTGCCTGGTCATTAGATTTTAGTATAAAGTTAAATAACTTTCAAAATGTTGCAAAAATAAATATCGTGTGCTTAAAGCTCTTTAATGTTATACGGATCTTATGCAATTACCTGTTAATATCCCGGCCCTGCCTATGTATCTGAGTAATATGAGAAATGAAACATTTCTCCTTTCTTCAACAAATCAGTCTTATATTACTTTTGTAAAACACATTAAAATATTTCAGTAATATTTATATTAAATTCACTTCAGCCGAAAAGAGAGAGATACACTTACGGTACAGATCGAGGACGATCGTTCTGGTGATTGGGGGTGAGAGTTTGGTGTTTTGAGCCTTGCAGTGGAAGGTAGCGAAAAGCTCTGAGCGACTGAGCTGAGAGAGTCTCATCTCGTTAACGACGTTGCCGGAGACCTTCTTGAAAGTGTTGTCCCACAGTTTGTTGTCCTTCCACCAAGTCACATTGGGGGAGGGAAAACCTAGGTGGGAAAAATAATTCATAGGTAATTAAAAATAACATGATAATGATTATATTTAATGAGATGGAAGGTAAAATTAACATAAAAGTGATGCTTTTGGACACATTACTTATATATGATTCGAAATAAATATTTTTAATTATTTAAACTATAGAATACAGTAATCGAACCTGTTGTTAAAACTTTAAACAAGCAATTCATGTGTATTCATAAATTTATTTCGCGTATCTCCGAACCCGCTCAAACGATTTAGATCAAATTTTATGTTTATATAAGGTTTTACTTTTTAAGTTTATCTAAATGCGTGTCTTTCCTGAAAAAAAAAATTATATTTAAAAAAAATTATAACTAACTATTAGAGCCTTTTTCTATTTGCTCTCATGCTGACAAGGCCATATAGTGCCATTTCGTCAATTTTTGTGGTTGCTTGCATTGCTTCCATAGTATGCTAACCTACTGGTACCTCAAAACTTTGTGAGATGGCATTATATGACATTATCCGAATACGAATATGTTCAGCTGACACGAAGATCGGTCTCCCATGTATTGGTTGACGAAAGTGAATTTTTAGTTAGCAAGAAAAATATTAAAATGAAATATAGTTTAAATATGTTTATTTAACTGCAATTAATTTTGTTACCTAAAATGAAATAAATAATAAATTGAAATATAAAACCATTATAAGGACTTAAACTATAAGAAAATTCCTCATAGCACTGATACATGAATATCTTTTAGGTATTTTTAAAAGTAATAATTTAAAAAGTTACCATTATGCCTGGGAATACAATTAGGAGGAATATGTTTAAGAAGATACAATGACAAGAAATGTATGTGGTTTAAACATATTGATATTATAAAGCCTTGAAATTACAAAAGATGAAATGGGCAAAAATGCTGATCCAGGCTAACTCAGAGCACCCTTAAAAACAATACTTCCCTGGAAAATCAATGAGAAAGAGTTGATTTTCCAGGAAAGTGAATGAAGTCTTAAACTGTCATATGAAGTCTTAAACTGAGATGAATTAACTATGTTAATAAGGATTTTAATATCTTTAAAACAATTAAATGGAGAAAAGTCGTTGAGGAGATATCAAGATCGAATTAAATCGTTGAGAACAGCAGGTCTTACTCTAGGACTTGATTGAATGGTGATGATTATGGTAATTTTAAGTAAATAATATACAAGATGATCATTCCAATCATGAACTAATATTTCTAGAGGGTTACTTTCT
>JAPMOR010011657.1:31703-90407 GCA_026543865.1 Argiope aurantia
GAATGGTGATGATTATGGTAATTTTAAGTAAATAATATACAGGATGACCATTTAGTATCAGTGAACCATCATGTCTAGAGAACTAATTTCTAAACTGTTAGTAATAGGCATATACTTCTAGAACAGATAATTTAAAATTTTAATGATTCAAATTAAATGAGGCTTACAACGACACACCATAAAATGGGAAATTTGGTAGATAATTTGAGCATATACATCATCTATTATCAAGAAGGCTCCATTTTATCAAATAATCTAATGCAGTTATAGTCAGTCTCTCTTATAAAAGAGGCAGAAACTGACGCAGATATAATTTAATATAGAACAAAACAAACTGATTTAATTATACTTTTAAATATTCGTAAAATGCTGTATTAATTTTTATTTCATATCAAAATCTATAAAGTTTATTTATTTGAATAAAATCCTCTTATGTTAATATATACATAGATACAGATATTCATACTTTTATACCAATTAAATAAATAATTTTAAATATGTTAAATATATTTAAAAAAATGCTTATGAGTTGTATATTATATAGACTTTAAATTAGTTTTATTACAATATTTATGCATTAATAAATCACACAGAAAAGTAAAATTCTTTTCTTATTATGTAACTGTTAAAATTTATCTCCGAGATAAGGATTGGTGGAAGTTATCTTACAAATTTCAGTTTTAAAAGACAGAGATATGCACATTTTTAAGATTTTATCCGAGAACATGCAAAGTTATTTGCGTCTAGGTTATTTCATTCTTAAATAAATGCTTTTATTGAGTAATAGACGCCTAAATTCTTAATTACGATCGCGAGAAGGCTTGAATTACACTGTTTCAGAGCATTCAAATTTATTAAGGCAGTCATCTTTACGACTCATAGGTAAATAAGATATATCTGTATTTTGATTTCTAGTATTTTGCCTGTAATTTTTTTCTTAATTATTAGGAAATCCTGCCAAACTCATGCAGTATCACAATAGAATAGAAAAATAAAAATCAAAGAAATATAACAGAAATTATCATCGACGAATAAAGCAAGAAGGGCATTACTTTGTATTCGAAAATTCTGCATAAATCCGGCATGAAGAGGGGAAGACATCTGCTTATACAACATCCATAATATCCAAAGGATAGATGTAGTGTACCAAATTAATGACTTATAATAATAAGATGTTTATAGGTAATTAAAGGGATAAATTAACACAGGAAAAATACTGGGGGAAGGGAAACCAGTATGTTTGCCCACATTATATTAATTATAGCTTAGACGGTTGTTAGCAAACTATGCATACAAACAGCATCCATGTTATCCAAAATGGAAATGGTAATGGCATTTAATTAGTGACAGATAATAAAATAGTTATATCTCAGTAATAAAAGAATTAAATTAGTTATTTATATAAAAGAATACAAAGGGAGTAGAAAAAAGTATGCAAAAGAAAACATTTGTTGCTGCATATTATGAATCATAGTTTTGAAAGTTGTTAGCGAATTATGCTTGAAAAGAAGAAATATATCTAGATGTACAACTTCCATATTATCGAAACAGGAAATGGTAATGTATAATTAGGAACTCATAATGAAAATGTTATTTTTGAGGAATTAAATGAAGTAAACTAATTATAAGAAAGAGCACAGAAGAAGAAAAACTAGTATGCAGATTAAAATATTTGCTTACAAAGATTATGAATTATAGTTCCGAAGGTTGTTAGCAAATTATGCATGTAAAGAAGAAAGATCCACATATACAGCATGTGTATAATCCAAACGTGAAATGGTGATGTATGATTAGTGAACGCATAATAAAAAAAAGATAAACGTTATTTCTGAATAATTCAACAAGTAAATTAATTAATTGCATAAAATAATGCAGAGGAAAAAGAAACCAGTATGCAAAGGAAAACTTTGGCTTGCACACATTATGAATTACAGCTCCGAAGGTTGTTAGCAAATTATGCATGTAAAGAAGAAAGATCTACATGTACAACCTCTATATCCTGCAAGCGGGAAAGGTAATGTTCAATTAGTAACTCATAATAAAAAAAGCGGTTTCTGAGTATTTAAATAAGCAAATTAATTAATTGAAGAAAAAATACAGACGGAGAAGAAACCAATATGCAGAGAAAATTATTTGCTTGCACACATAATATGTAATATAGATTCGAAATATGTTAGCAAGCCATGCATACAAAAACGGAAGACTTGATTCTAATGCACCTATATTACTCAAAAGTCCTATTTATAAAACCCATCTCAAATCCACTGGATGGGTTTTATAGAGAAAACTACCAATAACTCCTTTTTATTACCTATTACTGTTTCAAATAGAAAATATTAATGACCATAATTAATGTCTTATAAGAAAAATAATATTATTTATAAGTAATTAAAAAATTATAATTAACCACGAGATTTGCACAAGGAAGAACAAAATCCCTAGACAAACAAACAAAAAATTACTGGTACAACAAATGTATCGTAAAGTAACGTTCATAATCAGTGATTAAAAAAAAATATTTATTAATTAAAAAAGCAATATTACTAACAAGGAAACGAAAAATAATTAGAATAAAATGAACACTCGACAACAATTTATACATTTCTGCAACATTCTAAAATATTTTTCATATACTACTATGCTCTTTATTGGGCTATATTTCGTTTTCTCATACCATATTTTCACCGTTAAATAAGATCAAATTAATTGAATTTATCTCAAGAAATCACTCAGCCAACAAGTGAAGCACTTGAAAAAAGATAAAAGAAAGTCTTAAAAACCTTAAAAATAACTTGCCCAGATTGTATTAAAAAGTTCCTCCGAGACAACAAATAAATTCTTACTGTATTGTTTTTATCGCTCTAAAATAGAACGCGAAGAGTTTCGACGCGATCAATAAGGGATGTTTTATTTCTTACTTCCGTTGGCAGCAGTGAATTATTCTTTCGATCTGGCAACGGGTCTTAAGTTTGCAGCGGAAAGATGGATGACTGTTTAGACTTTGCCATTTTTAATAAAAGTTGATAAAAAAATCGGTTTTAAAAGGTTCACTGAAATTCAATGGATTTAGTTTCTGGCACTAACAGAAAAAAAGATGTTTGAAAAAGGGAGCAATGCAAAATGTCAAATGCATGTTAGAAGAAATCTTGTAATGTAGAAAAGAGTTTTTCTTTTTGTTCGGTTTTTCTGAATAACAATGAGACCTTCCATTTTGGGTGTATTTTTGAATACCTTTTGACAAATAATGGTTAAACCCTTACGTTTTCACAAAATCATAACAATTCACGCCAGTCAACGGTAAAAAAAAAAAAAAAAAAAAATCAGATAAATGACATGGCAAAATAAAGAATGTATACCTTCGGGAATACGATATATTTCTGTCATTTTAAAAAAGCCCAGTATTTGAGGAATCTTAACCACTGTAACAAAAAGAAAAAAAGAAAAGAAAAAGAGAAAGAATTTTGAGATAAACAGATAAAATGCAGTCTTCTTATTATTATTAAATTCTAAATTTAACTTTGTCTAAACCATATAGGTAAAGCATTCCACAAAATAATAAAATCGGTTTGTATTTATTTTCGACAAAAAAAACCAAACATTACAAAATTGTTCAAAATTAATTCAAAAAAAATTCAATAAAATAGGAAGAAAATTGTAAGAAATTGTAAAATTCTAAAGGAAAGAAAAAGAAGAAGAAAAAGAATTCTCAGTCTTCTTACAGATAAAATGTAATCTTTTTATTTTTATTTTTAAATATTATTTTATAACTTAAACTTTGGTAAAAAAAAATTAACTAAAATAATAAAATCGGTTTGTATTTCATTGCAACAAGAAAACCAAATATCACAAAATTGTTTAATTCAGAAAAATTCGATTAAATGGAAAGAAAAGTGTACGAAAATAGAAATGATATTTCAGAAAAAGGTAATTAGTTGAAAATTAAACTGATAAAAAATATTTTTATGCAGTAATATGAAGTAATTGACGAAAAATTGTCAAATAATAATTATGTTTTAATAAATTAAGAACTAATTAATATTTCAAAAAACCTCCCTTGGTGAACACATTTTATCCAAGAAATTACTCAGTGCTAAATTTGGTTGCTGTAGGTTCAATTGTGTTGTGTATTCAGAAAGGACGAAACACTCTACACAAATTTTATGTTGTATAATTTACAAAAAATATGTCACTTAAAACCACTATCATGGTAAAAAACAAACAAACAAAAAACAATACAGAGGTTAAAAATGTAAAATTTCACACCTGAAAATTTTGTTTTTACTATATTTGAATCTAATTATTGTTTCCACTTTTGTGAACTTTACAATTCAAATAAGCATAATAATAATCAACATGCTGCTCGCAGACTGCTAGTTATCTTTGACTATTATTCAGAATTTAAGCGAATGAAAAAAATAATGAAAATTTAAATTTACCCAGTTATTTTTAAGTATCCGACAAATATTGATAAATAAATAAAATATTTATAATCAGTCGCATTTTTTAAACAGTTTATAATATTTAATATCAGTTAACTTTCTTGTACAGAACTTAATATTCAGTAATTCTTTCATCAATGAAATATTTTAAAGCAGCCAATTGTGATAGACATTTAAATTCTGATATTTCAAAAGTCTCACAGCTATTTTACTCATTGCATAAATGAATTTTCCCCGTAAAATCAAGCCTTACATACCATTGTGCCATTAGAAACGTAACCGTCTCGGTATCTGATTGTAAACTGTACATTGCTAATTGTATTACCGTAATTGCAAAGGCTACTCATAAACGTCAAATGTATCAGGTGTGAACAGAATGATCAGGACGCCGCGACAATAAATCAAGCATTGAGGTGAATACAAAATGGCACAAATTATGTTGCAGCGTGTACATCCATAGTCGACAACAGCATTGAGATAATTCTCAACTCCACACCTGTATTACAACCATCGGATAAGCTTGAACCTGATTACTTATACCGAAAATTCTCATCCCTATAACTTAAGTCTACCCTTAAAATTAATGTAATATTACTTCCATTCATTTTTTAACATTTTTTTCATAATTAATATTTTTGTAATATGACTTCATGATTCCTCAAACAAACTGAAACAATAATAAACTGGTTCTTTCTTCTTACATTTCAACAATTGCAAAAATCACATAATTAAAATATTTCTGGAAAAAAAAATGAAAGTTATACTAACTTTATTACAGCAACAAAAATATTACAGTTAAATATATGTTAAAAATTTGTTTTTTTTTTTAAAAATAGCCTGCCAAATAAATATGATATCGTTCAAAGAGGATTTTTTGAATTTGAAAATGGTTCACTTATCATTTTTTAACAATAATAATTTCCAGAATTATGGTTGGAAGATGGTGAAAATTCGTTTAATTTTAACTTAATGAAAATTTTGATTTCAATGAAAATCCATTCTGAGGTGTGCCTTTTCTCCACCCTCGTGCAAAATAAATCTGTTCATATCCGGTAGAACTTAATCAAATGGTTTTGACTGATCGAAAGTTGAAGTACATTCCCCCCTCATTCCTTTTTATTATTTGTAGACATTTGAACATTAGCTCTCTCATTTTAAAACTATTTCAATTATAATGATTTGCTGAGCATGCCTTTAAACATTCATCTTAAATTCAGAAACGTGAAACATGGTTTTTAACACACGAATCGATCTACATATAGTTTAATAATACTAATTCCTCATTATAAAATAATTTTCAATTCTTAATATTTTAATAATCGAAACTACAATAAAAATATTTCAGATTTTATTACACTTTTCGTCGCACCAAATTTATTTTATTCGCCAATATGTTACTATTTAAATCAATAAATAATGCACCGATACCAATAATTTGAGATTATTAATTGCAGTTGCGCTAAATAATTTAAAAACATATTCAAAGATAATTCACATAAGAAATCTGAATTCCCAATGAAGACGGCAAACATCGTTCATCATTTTTTTAAAATAATTTTTCCATTCTGAGAGTAGGGATTACCTAATCTGGTATCGGGAAAATTAAATTTTTTATCAAATTTCATACCGAAATTCCATTTAATTTCCATGAGAAATAAATATAGAAAGAAAGGCATTAGTTTATTTTATTACTTAAGATTATGATTGAATTATGTCTTCAAAATACTGTAATGTTTACCAGATTTTTGGTTAAATATTATGATGTAGAAATAAATAAAAAAAATTAAAAATCACACATAAATGTTTAATACTAATATTTTCGCATTTAAACCAAAGGAAAAAATGTTTGTTAATGTTTTGAAGCAACTAAGATTAAAGTAAACAATATCAAATTTCATTTTCGTTGCTTTCTGTTTTCCACTTAATCGAAAGTAATCATCACACATTTTTTTTCTCCATAAAAGATATTTATTGATTGCAACATAAAAAGAATGAACATTTTGAAGATTTAGAGTTCTCAGAAGAATCTACGGTTGAAGATAAAAGTGCAAAAAGTAATTAATTTGGAAACATTCTAACTTTACTTATTTCAAGTGTATAAAGAACGATTTCAATAATCGATTTTTTATTTACTTTGTAATGTTCTCTAGAAAATGAAAATTGGTCTTATTAGTGTATTATCGGAGCATTTTAATATTTTTCAAAATTATTCAGTAATTATTGATCAAATTAACTTTGATCATGGCAACTTTGTAATCATTTTCAGAAATAATTGATCTCAATTTAATAAAATACAATAAAATTAAAATTAAACGAATCGTCTGATCAATACAAAAAGTGAGTCTTGAAAACAATTCTAATAATTTTATATTATAAGTATAGAATATTCCTTTTTTTATTATAATAGTAATTAATAATTCATATTATTTTATAAAATATTAATTACTTATAATAGATTTTGATAATCATTTTAACTGTTTATTTAACCATTTAGAAAAACATTTAAACTTTTGAGAAGTGTGTTACAGTTTTGATATAGATATATAGTTATAAGGAAGAAGCCTTAACCAATATTCCCCCTCTCTAAACTGTAACACAGGTCCAGAAATGGACCTCAAAGAATCTGATTGGTTTGGATCTTAGAATGTAAAATATGACCCTCATCGATCTCGTAATTGGAAACTATCTAGGATAATATTTCGGTATGAACCTTCCCATAAGTAAGTTCTCAATACCAAACTCAAGTCTCTGCATTTGCCAGATAAACTATTACAAAGTATAAAATTTTCAGTGGATAGTTATTAAAATTAGATTCTAATTGGATAAAGGTTAATAAGTACAAGTTTAAATTAGTTTAAAGAATTTTTATTTAAAAGGCAATGGAAAGATGTCATAGAAAACAGAAAAATAATATTGAATAAACAGAATATTATCTAAATAAAGATGAAATAAAATAAATATAGGCACCGATATTCGAATGGGAATACGTATATCCATAATATGAAACTAAAAAAACTGAAAAAATAGAAACAGGAAAACATTTGAAACTTTTTAGTAGAAAGTAAGGAAATAGTTTCATATTCACTTTATTGCATCTTTGCAGTTCACGCAAATATGCTTAAGATATTCCAAACATTAATTTCTGGTCTCTTTCCCAGATTAACCTTGTATTTGCCACTTTGGTATCTTTTGTCACCTGTTAGTATATCGTTCACTTCCCCAAAATCAAGTTCTGCTTTTCTTTTCTACACTTTTAGTTTTATTTTACTTTGTAAAGAGATGAACGTTTGAAGAACTGAACGTTCAGTTATTCGCTGAACGAATTCATAAGACCGTTTGCCTGAAGTCAGAGTCATTTCCTTCTAAATAGTGTTTTTTTTAATTGTTTGTCGAACAATATAGCTGTTGGTTGTAGTTGGATTATTTTCAAAATATATTTTTTAAAATAACAAAACAAAAAGTGTAACTAAAGCGATCTTCAATGGTCGCGAGTAGCTGTAAATTAAAAATATAAGATTTATATAGTTATATTAACACCTCCAATTTAAATTGTTAATTAACGATTCATCGAGTTGCAAGAATAGTCAAATTCGTGCTTTTGTAGAGCCTTGTGGTTAAAAAATATAAAATGAAATTTTTCTCTAGTGTATTTATCACATGCTCGCAACCATTCGAAGGTTAAAATTAATCATATCATAAAACAATATGAAACATAATGTACATGATAGACAATGAAAAACAAACACTTTGTCCTTTTTATATAAAAGATGATTGAAGGAAGGTACTACTGATACTCACAGAATTAAATATATATGAAATCTTATATGCATTACTAATGAGATCTTCATCTATAATTTCATCATTTTATATTAGTTAATTCATTTAATATCGTCTGCCGGTATGTTCTTTAAGATACAACAAACAGCGTCCCGGTCAGTTTACAATAAGCAAGTGTTAATAAATAATTAACTAAAAGACGGAAACGAAAGAAAGAATTTGTAATGGATATTTCATTGACTTCATAAAGTTAAATAAAAAGACATAGAGAAATAAACCAATACACAGTTTAGAGTTGGGAATTAAAGCCATTATACCCAATACCCACATATGTTTTTTTAAATATATATCACGATAATTTATATCCTAAATATGTACAAATGTATGCTGTAAATCTTATTTCCATTAAACAATTCATTGTTTGCATAAAATATTCTTGGGTCTGATCATTGATATGTCTGATCACGACCCGCTGTCTCAACTTAAAGCTGGAAAAAACAAAAGGCAACAACAATTTCACTACTGCATTTCATGTGAGCGAGACTTCCTGATTCTTTCCTACATTCATATTATTATTAGATGAATGTACCAAAGAAACTTTTATTCATTGGCTAAATTTCAAACTGAAGTTAAATTACATAAAATGGAAAACTTCTTACATAAAATGGAATGGCTTTAAAACGGAAGTAATCATTTATATATTAGCCTTTTTTATATGGAAAGTATGCATTATAAAAAAAAATCACGATTTAATTTTTAGTTTGATTTAGTTTTATCAACGTCCAGTTTAAAAGCAATGCTAGGACTATTTTATGGTGGATCTCGTAATTTTGAACCGCGGACAGACGACGAGAACGACACCTGAGCTGGTACTCTTTCAAAAATCCTACACCACATTAGCGAAAGGACATTTGGACTCCACAAATTTAACTTACGCTGGATCCGCTTGCACGCCGGTTCTTTGTGCGAAATCGGGTCTCGAATCTCGAACTCGGATGATATATAGGACTAAGAAGATTAATCAGCACTTGTATTTATTAATTAGAATGAGCTCGTTTTAAATTAATTTTTGTTTGGTACTTTAAATTTTTTTCTATATTATATATATTATTAATGGGACACTATTCGGCGAATTTAAATGTGTCTCTTTTTATCTTTTTGAAAAGATGAAACTGGCGTGCTTTAAATAAATAGAAGAATATCATGCCTCGACTTGTCAATCTGAGATATAGTTTGCTATATTCATAATAAAATAATGAAGTAATATGCAAAGAAATGCCTTTGTATTTTTTGAAGAACTTTCCTTTGTGTGAATATTGCATGTACTAAACTATGACAAACATCTTTCATATCTCAAATTTTTAAAATTTTCAAACTGAATTTTTATTGAAAATTGTACTGAGACTGTCAAATATGATCTCTTTCTTGAGACACTTATTCATAACTTTTCGAGTGGTTGTCATAAAAGTTGATACGATTCGTCATGTCTAGTAACATAATAAAAAACTTTTTACCAAATATTAGCAATAATATCACATGAAGTAATTCGTATTTCATTAGTAATATAGATTATTGCACTAAGTAATTTTACAAATACTATTAATATCTTACGCAACAATTCTTTAGTGAAAAATGTACGTTTACACCGAATAATTTTACTCATATCAATGCCTATAGAAATAATTCATATTACATATAAAATCTACAATTCTTACCGAGTAATTGAAATTGCAATATTCATCACTTATGATATTAAGTGATAACTATTGTAATTATATTTATTTAAGTATTGCAAATATTATAACATTATAGATCCTTATTTACATATGCTCTATCATATTAAAATAAAGCTTATATGTATTCATCATTTGTATTAATTTATATATTGTAAAAAAAATAATTGCCGAGCAATTGTATGCAAATTCCTTATTCAGAACTCATTTTGCTCAATATTATAAAATATCGATATAAAAATGAATGGGAGATAGCATAGGAGTAAAAATAAAGCTCACAAAATGAATTCGGTGGAAAAAATATTAACCATGTAACGATTATATAGCTCTATTACATTCTCTATTGATACATAAGATGACGTTACCTTATTAGCATCAGGGTATATTTCTTGGAGATCATTATTATATTGTATTCTAAGTGTCGTGTATTTCCGTGTTCGTGTTTGTTTTATATTGTCGAATGTGGAACTTAGAAAATAATTAAATAACTATTCGTGAAACTAGTCTATTATTTTCATCTATCTCATAATAAAGTTGTAAAGAGTTTAGTCCCTCTACAACCATTAAAAAACATACATAATGGTCATAAAGACAAATAGTTTTTATTCAGAGTAATTAAAAAGAATATATATGCATCGACGCATTTTCCATGAAAAACCTTCACACCGTCTAAAGAACATCAACCTGTGGGATTGTAAAATTAAGGGAACTAGCTAACCAAAACATGAGTGATCGAAGGGATCATTCAATTCACGTCACCTTTATCTCAGCGCGGGTACTTATCCGCATTTTCGAAATTCTTTGTTCTCTCATGCATTGTAATTGATGAAAGCGTTCTAACAGAGTTAGATTAAAAAGATTAAATTACAGTTAGGAGCTGAAGAGTGATTTTCTATCTTAGCTTTAAGACGTTCAGTTCATGGGCTGTTCGCTATGATGAGGTAAAAATCCAATATTTTTATCCTCGATCGCAATGGAATTGTGAGGCACTTTTTTATTTCAATTCGTTTTCAAGCTGAATGAACCATCTATAAAACAAACTGATATTTTCAAACTTTCCACAACATATTCACTCGCATATTGTGACCCATGGAAGGGCACTTCGTAATTGGAGATGATAAACTTCCGACATGATGGATGGTTCTCGCCACCACTGTGGATATACGAAAAGGTGGGAGTATGGTTCCTCCCATCGATGATGGGACATTCTTCCTTAGGGAAGGGTTGTAACGGGGCTGGTGATGTACCTTAAGAATCGACCACAGTTCGTGCCAATGTAACTGTCGCGGCAGGCCGGTCATTCAGATTTATCCGCGTGCCTTCGTGTGAGTTGGAGAGGTCAGTTTATGATTTACACGCATAAAGTATCTGCATTTTGTTTTGTTTATAAAAATAAAAAGTTGAACGGGACAAATGGAGACACTTTAATTTAAAAATACTAATGAGTGTAAAATTTTTTAGTCTTCAGTGATTATCGATGAAATATTTTTTGAAGTGGGGTATTGTTGTTTCGAGATTGAATATTTTAGCTGTAATTACAAATAAACTGCAAAATATAATAAATACGCAATATGAATCAATTTTCATCAAAAAAATTTCATTTCCTTTTTAAATTGTTATTTTCCAAAGAAAGCTTTTTTTTTTTGCGTTTTTCAAGAAATAGAAAACTGTTCTTCAAAAATTAATTCAAGCTTATTGTATTTTGTTTTTCACTAATATCAGTTAGTAGAACGGGAAGATAGAGTACAAATTTTAATAACTGTATATGTGGAAGTAAGATGTTGAATTTATGTATGTGGAAGTTTCATGTTGATGAAAGTATCTGAAACTTGAAAGATTTTTTAAAATAAAATGAAAAGATTTGAAAGATTCTTTTAAATAAAAGAAAGACTTTTGAAAGATTTTTTTAATAAAATCTTTCAAATGATATTTTTTTCAAAATTCTTTTCAACTGAAAATTATCAGGTATTTATAGCTCTTGACTTACGATTTTATTTTACCTTTTAATTGTATATTAATTCTGATTGGGATGTTTATTGTTATTTCAATCTTCCATGTTGACCTTTCAATAATATTCGATAATGAGTTTCACCTATAATAATTGATAAAAGCTTTTACAGAAAAGATTAAAGTTCTAATAAGAAAGACTTTAATCATTGGTTAAGTTCAAGATTATGTTCAAGTTTTGTTTCTATCTTCACTAGATACTATGGTATTAAGTGAACATTCTCACATTAGAAACATTTTTCGATTAAATTCTTTTTTTCAAGACTCTTTAATAAAAAAATGTGTAGTAGAATCTTCAAGGAACTGCACAGAATAATGCAGTCTAAAAATAAATATGCTGGTTGTCACATTTAATAAAGATTCAAAAAGCTAATTTCTAAATAATAGATCATTGGTATGTATTTCCATATAAAAAAATTCCCTAAAGAATATAAGGAATTATATATTATTTTGCCTTGTGAAAAACTTAAGTAGTATAAATTTTTATGTAATTCCCAAATACTATTTGTATTTTATAATAAAATAACCTCTGTTTTTCGAAAAAAAAATTTACAATTGAGACTAAAACTGTCCGAGTTATGAAGCTTTAAATATCATTATTTTAGACCAATCACTGAAAATCTTGAGGAAACACCATAAGTTGATTGGCGGATATTCCTCTAAACATTTAAATGATTTTGAGCATTTAAATGATTCAAAATCGCTTTAAAATCTAAATGAAATTCGTATAGTAACTCAATTTTTAATACAGAGGTCGCAAAATAATTATTTAAAATGTTAATATACCATGTATTTTAACAAGTATAACTAATTTAATGTGGAACTGTGTAAATATCAGGCAATATATTTTTCTTAGCAGTACATTTAGGCAATATCACTTAAGAAACATGCAATATAACATTCTACCTAGTTAGAGTTTTTTCCAATAGGAAGTATATATCTGTAAATATAACTTAGAATGGGCGTTTTATATATCATTCTTATTTTTTTATTATTATTCTGAAAGCAAATAATAATATTTCGTAATAATTGCAATAATTTAATGACTTAAGATTTTAGGTAACGAATGCTGTCTTTTACAGTCATTAATCATTAGCAGTCATCTTCAGTCGTGGTTACTTTTAGAAACATTGAATCTTTTGTCAAGGTCTCAGATACTGCTCACATAAGATTTCAACTAGTAATAGGATAAGTTAATAACATGCACTTAACTACCAACAGTAAACATTACTGTCTCTAATATATGTATTCCTAATGGTTTTGATTTAAGCTTTGGAGATCTAGGGGAAAAAAGTTCACGCAGTGATCTCTTGGCAGAAGACATGAGATTAATGAAACTCTTGATTTATTAAACGCCATTCAGATAAATAGGAACCTCTAACGTGTGACGCGCCATTTAAAACTGAAAATTCCCTCGCGATAATGCCAGAAGCATTTTCATTTATCTTCCGAGCCATCATATTCCATTTCTTTCATTAGAATAATTCCTTTTTTTCATCTGTCAAGAAATATTTAATATTTTTTTCTTTTTCCTTTGAAATCAGAGACACTTTAAAAGTGCAACCATCATTTATCCCGAGCGCCGCCATTTACATATTTGTCCGGAGAGTTCTTCGATGGAAAAATCACTATCTTTGGCGAGTTAACATAAGGAGAGATGATAAATGATTATTTGTATCCAGTTACAAAACGATGATTCTGGAATGTCCATTATCATTAAAGCTTGTTTAGTTAAGTTGAGTATATCGTCGGATATATTAGAAACAACTTATTTTCTCATTTTGGGATGATAAGTTTTTGGATGCCTTTTTAATGAGTTTTTCCTCGTTGCTGTTTAAAATTACAGGGATACAATTTCCGTGCAAAATAAACTGAAAGTTATTATATAGTTTCATGATTTAACTTGTGGTTTTTGATTGCAATAAATGGAACTCTGGTAAACTAGAAATAGTTTCGATTTCAGTTTGATGTGTTACAGATTCGACCTCTTATTTCATAAAAAATGGAATTTTATACACTACTGGTCAAAAGTATTGCAAGTTTGAGAAATTTCATCTTTTTTCATTAATAAACCCACAAAATAATATTTTTTTCATTTATTTTCTAGTATAAATGTGATGGTGAATTTTCAAGCTATTGTACCATCCATTGTGAACTAATTGTCTGCTACGATTGTGTCATCCCGGTAGTTTATTATAAAATCGCTCCGACTGTGAGGGATTTCATTTCGTTGGTTGTGCCACCGAAGTGCGTTCGCTCTGCATTGCTTTTCAATTTAAACAGATAATTTTTTTAAAAATGTGTGAATTAAAGCGTGAAAAGCGCCAAGCTGTTATTTTAATGCATCAAGAAAACATTTCAAATGTTAGGATTGCTCATCGGTGCGACTGCACTAAGTACACTGTTTCACGTCTCATAAAGAGATTCAAAACCGAAGGAACCGTAGATATAAAGCCTAGGTGTGATCGTCTGAGATTATTTTCTAAAAGTGCTGATGCTACACTGACACAATTATACCGTAAACATAGATTTGCAAGTTCTGGTACACTTGCAAGAGAATGGAATGAGTTCCCGTCTGTCATTGCCAGACTAAGAACATTTCGCAGAAGGCTCTGTGAAGTTGGTTACAAGGCACAAGTACCTAGAAAAAACCCAGGAGTGACGAAAGCAATGTGGGAAAAACGATTGATGTGGGTCAAGGTGTATAAAAATTGGAGTATTTCGGAATGGAGACTAGTTATATCCAGCAACGAAAGTAGTTTTTATTTAATATTTGACAAGCCTGGTCACGTTTGGTGTAAAACAAAGGAGATCATGAGACCAGAATGCCTGGCCAGAAAGCTTTCATACATCAAAACACCCAGAAAGCTGATGCCTGGCCAGAAAGCCCACCCATGATGTGGGTTGAATGTCATATCAGTCAACTGGATGACTTCAATTTTTTACATGGAAATATGAATGGTGACAAGTATGTTAGTAGGCTGAAAGATCAATTGCTTCGTAGTGCACATAACGTGTTCCAAAGTCAGAAACAGATATTTCAGCAGGATCTAGCGCCCAGACATAGATAAAAAAAAGATAAGATAAACTTTACAATTTATTTTAAATTTCATTTCAGTTTAGTTCTGACCTCTATATCGAAACATTCACTATTTTAGGTTAAGGCTGCATTTGCAAATGATGCTATTAATGCTCTCGAATAGCCAGAGAACTCGCCAGATTTAAACCCAAATGAGAATTTGTGGAATATAATGGGAAAGAAAATAACTGATAATCATCCCAGAACAAAACGAGAACTTCAGGAAACAATAATTAAAGTTTGGTACCATGAAATACTGAAAGAAGTGTTGTAAAACTTTGTGGATTCCATACCTAATAGAGTGGTTTCTGTAATCGAAGCCAGAGGTGGCCCAACCAAATATTAAATGCCTTTCAGTTAACTTGAATTCTTTTATTATCTTTTCTGATCAAAATAACTTTAAATTTTTCTTTAGTTCATTTTATATTATGGAACCAAAATCGATTTCGTTACTGATAAACTGTACATTTTGTTTGTATTTTTTTTCTTTTTGAAATTAAATAAGTTTTTTATAAGTTAATTATAAGTTATAATGAATAAGTTTTTTATAATGAAATTATAAGTAAATTATATCTTGCCTTTAGACTAATTTAACATATTGACATAAAAAATATCACTATAAATGAAAAATAAAATGACTTTGGAGGGGAGGGGGCTTCTTCTTGAAAACACGTGAAATTTCTCAAGCTTGCAATACTTTTGACCAGTAGTGTTTATTTGCCATTTGTCTCATTTGTTATCTTCAGACATCGTCTCTTGATAGAGAACAGAGTTTAAAAATGTATCCTAGTTGTTGCGTTTCGTAGTTTGATTCATAGTTATTGATGGATGCGGCGGTAAACTATTAATAATTTACCGCGCGGATACTAATGGATATAAAAGTTCCTTAGTAAACTATCGGCAATTTCGATTTTAGACAAGTGTGTCATAGGCTCCTTATTCCAACATTACATTATTCGGTTCATCTGTTAGCTTGAGACATCTACCCTTGATGGAGTATGCAGTTTAGAAAATGACTCTAGGGTATCGTGTTTAATGATGTGCTGACGTGTCTTCTGATGAGAATAAATGACAATGCGGTGAACTATCCTAGATAAGGTATCTCATTTCATTAATATATCTACGCGTATCTGCAGTTTTCATACATCGTGTATCTATTAAGGCTCCAACAACTTCATTTGATAAAACAGATTTCAGAAAGTGCGCTCATTACTGGTGCCATTCTCAATATTTAACTATTTTTTTAAAATTACTCAGTTTGGTTCCAATATCTTAAATGTATGTTTCAAATATGGCACTCCTAAATCAACCGCCAAACAGAGTAAATATATTACTTAATGTACTTGAAGGCATCTTATTCTCTTTCTTAGAAATTTCACACCATAATAATAAAGTCACTTCCTTTATTCTCTCATTCTCTGGAAATATCGTTTTCATATTTGCATTATATCTGGAGTAATAATATTGTGTACAAATTTATAGAATGTTAAATTTTATATTAGAATTTCTTATAATAGCATTTAAAAGTAATAATGGAATAATTTTACATGCTTCGTTTCGTGAAACAACAAGCGACGGTTGATATAAATTACATTTTGAAGCCTTTAGATGACCATTCATGGTAGAATATGTATAGATTGCTATTAATTTTATAAATTCCAAACAGAAAGATAAATCTGGAAGGAAGGTAGCTAGGAAGCTATAAAAAATACTTTGTTGCAATAAAGTAATCATAAAAACAAGAATAGCAGCTTTTTTTTATTATTTTGGGATGTATTTCACATAAAAATATATGCATACATCCTTTTATGTAGTTTTAGAGTTAAAGTTAGCGCTGTGGACTTTTGTTGTAGAGATAAATCAAATAAATTCGCAAATATAACAAATGAAATAGAAGAATGAAAAAAAAAATCGATATATTTGTATAATTTCAATAAATTTCGATAATCGCGTATTTATTTTTAAAGTATAATACTCATTATTTGAAATAAGCACTATAAGAAAAGGTAGGGAGTTAGTTATTGTCTTTGAATGAAATCTTTAAAAGATATATATTCTTGATGAAATAGTTCTTTTTTGTATTTCGATACAGTATTTATTTCAAAACTCTTATATACATAAGACTAGCTTATTGCATATTTCAGATATGTTTAGCAACGTTTCAAGAAATGTCTCAAATGTTTTCCAATACTGCTCTGTATCTTTGTGAAAGTAAATAGTAAATATAGAAACTGCCTTCCAAAAATACCATTGAGCATATGAAAGTGAAACTGAAAAAAAATGGATAAACTACAGAACAATTCGAATACTTATATTGCTATCTCTCAACAAGAGTTTTTGAAAAAAAAAACTTCGAAATATTTGTCTTTCACTACAGAAAAGGGAGTGCAATTTTTATTCTGTTTCTATCTAAGTGAAAAAACTGAAATTACAGTGGAATTCAACAATGTTTACATACTATTAAAAGGCACAATATTCACAAAAATCTTATCCTGTCCTATACATAGCTTCTTTTCTTCGAAAAAATATAGCTATTGCTTGATTTCGAGACATAATTTGGTTTGACAAATACAACTATAAAAGTAAAAATGTTTCCAAAAGACACAAAATTTCAATTCTGTTACTGGATTCGTATAATATTCTTTTTCTTGCTAAATTGATAGAAATTCTATAGATGAAATAAAATGGTTTTGAATTCTAATTGAAATTCAAGTAGCTCACAACTCTTCCTAGAAATGGTTATCCAATTCCTAATTCACAGATATTGTAATAAGGGTTTAAATATTTTTAAGTTTATGTTATATATTTTTTATTCCTTCAAGCTTCATTATTGGAACAATTACCTATTTATGATATTAAAATAGTATATCCATATATAAAAAATTTAAATATGCAGATGTGTGACCGAAAAAAGAAACTTTCGAAATTATAACTTTGATTTATTTCATCTCGGGGGGCATAATTTGCAAATGAAACAAACGATACTAAAAGATGCATCAGTCTACATCGCGACACAAGAGCAAAAAAAAGAAAGAAATGTTTTCCTTCAGTAATTTTACTTTGAGATTTGTTAGTGATTTCTATAACAGATGTCGATTTAGGAAAGGGAATCTTAGGTATCTTTAAAACAATGCAAGCATTAGGGATTTTTATTCCTTCACTCGCAGCTTGGGAAATTGCTGAAGTCATCAGTTTTCTAGATTGCTGTAAAAATATTAAATAAAAAGTGGGAGCTAGATCAGAAAATAGGAGATCATTTTAGAATGAAGTTAATATAGGTTAATTTAAGATAAAAATTTAGAAATTAATTAAAATTTAGATTTTGAAATGGCATTAGAAATAATCGGTTTATTTCTGGCTAGGGCAAATAAAACCAGAGGGAAGAGTCTATGCGAATTTTCTCAGACAAGAAGCTACAATAATGGTATTATTCTATGGGGAAAGCCTTAAATGCGAGTCGGATTTTAATTTTCAGAATTCTTCACATTAGATATTTATGTTTCATAATAAAGTAAAGAATTCCGAAGGTTTATTTTCTACACCTTCTTTCAACTAGTGGAAGCAAAATTGGATTCAAAATTACAGTTCTAGTTACAAGTTGGCATACCAAATTTAATTTATTTAAGTCATTGATATTTGAGTCATTGCGAGTATATATCGAAAAAGAATCTAGCCCTCAACAGATTTCGTACAGATTTTGACTTGAATCTATATTTCTGATACTAACATTCTACTAAATTTCTCTTATCAAAATTGTTGCGATTTCGTGTCATTAAGCCTACAAGGATATTTAAAAGTACTGACCTGAAAATGGTCAATCCCTTGACAGATTTCGTTCAAAATTTGATAAAAATGCACACTAAGGTGCTACATTTGGGCAGTACATTTCACCCATCTAGCTCTTTATTCTTTTGTAGTTATTGTGTGTTTCCATGTAATCGTATAACCAGACACATGCTCTTTTTCGTTCAAATTTTAAAGGATATCTACAAATTTGACGTAAAGACCACTTTCCAAATTTCATCTGTCTTGTTTAAAACTTTTTTGGTTGATCCTGATCATAATTAGACAGATACAATTCCAAAGATGTGATTTTTTTTTATTCAAAGAAGTCTGAAACACGGTGATTCTTCAAAAACTCGAGTTTGAATTTTAGATTAGTATAATATTTCCTCTTTATTATTAGACTTTCTATGTATACGGAAAAGGGAAAAAGCAATCCCATATGATATCTATAAAGACTGTAACGTTTTCCCTTTTTCCTCACATGGAAATTGGCATTCCAACCAGATGTAACATCTCCCGTTTTCACACACACAGTTAAGTGCATACGGACCTCCAGATGTGAATCTTTTTCTTTAGGAGAATCATTGTGTCTGGTCATTTGTTACCATATCCAGGTTTGGCAAAACAGATGTATGTCCCATCGTTTCAAATAGATCCATTATGTCTTCAAAGGAGAAGAACGTCAGAGCATTCAGATGTTGAACTTCTATTTTCCCTTATGAAGACACTCCTCAGGTCATCAAGAATAGATTAATCACTATTATCCTTTATCATTAAATGTCAAACCCAGGCGCACTTCAGCAGGTGTTAGTTGCAAATTAATTATAACTGGAGTGTGCTCAAGAGGCGGTTGACCACAAAGACGGATCCTTAACAGACACTCCCTCGATTGAATTTAGACCATTAAGGAAACATTGCTGAGCAGCTATTGGGTGATTCAACAGTGAGAAACCAGAGGCGGATATCTGATGAAAACAAAATGAGGCACTTTTTTCCAGAAAGGAAGAGAAAAGCTTCGCATTAGAATTCGAAGAGACTTTTGGGCGCGGAAAAGTTGTTCCTGTTTTTTTTAGAAGCTCTGTGTGGTTTGGGCTTATTTGTTAGGATCCACCCGATGAAGAATGGTGGATTTCTGGAACGGCCTTGGAGTAGCGGTTTTCTTTTCTTTCTTTCTTTTTTTTCTTCTTTTTTTTCTTTTTTTTTGGAGAAGGGGGTATTTATTCTCTAGTTTTATCGAGGAACTATTTCGTGATTTAACTGTTATTTGATTTTTTATAAATAATATTAACCTAGATGACAACAAGTTGTTCGTTGTAATTATATAAGGTTGTAAATAAAAGAGTTATTTTGTTACTCTACTTCCTTATTTGATAGCTTCTGTTTAAAATATTACAAGACCATGAATTTTTATTTTTAAATATAACGTATTTTTTATATTAATAGAACATATTAAAAAATTATTTATTTCTACAGTTTTATATTTTTTCTTCGCTTACCTTTCGGTAGAATCTTCAATTCAGAAAAGAATGAAATGAAATCGGAAACAGAACTATGATTCTGATTCAGTAATAAACATTCGAAATTATTCACAACGCTTCTTCAAAAGTTCCAGTTCATTAGGAGCGTTTACGGGTACATTAGATGTTAACTGGAATTCAGATTATTTTAAGATTTAGATGCTCGTTTACGATAATAATTTCTCTCATGCAGAGCGGATTTGGAAAGGTAATAAGTTATTATAAACCCAGGAACCTGGTAAATAATTCGTCTTCGAAATTCCCAGGTCAGAGAGGATTTTCGAGAAAAGATTTAAAATGAAATACAAGTATTCAAAGGATTTTAATCGAGGCAACAGCAAAATACAAATGGCAGCATTTCGGATTAAGTTTTAATCATTGTTGTATTTCATCTGGCTTGCGGCGTCTTAAGAAATAAAATTTTAACGCGGTACCTACATCCTACATATATTTCAGTTCATAACATACAAAATATTTCATTTTATAATTACAAGATATTAATATGTGTGATTTTAATGAATATTTTAGAGAAAATTTCAATCACCACATATGATACATTTATCATATGACTTCTTAAGGAATATCCAATAGCTATGGACCTTTATGTATTTTGTACTGTATTTCATACCATAGCATGTTATAAATACATATTAAAAAGAATTATGAAATAATTAGATATTTTCTTCTCTTAAAATATAAACAGTGAAATATGCGATTTTTAAATAGCCCTGAGCTGTTTTTATTTACAACAGAAACTAGCGTTAATGGTCTCCCAAAAACTTTCTCGCATATTCTCTAATAGAGATGTTATCCCAGTGAACGCTTTGCGTGGTATTATGGTACAATAATTACGAAGTATTAATCTTTGGTGTGAATTTAGCATTTTTAGACTCATTCGTGTGATCCTTGGTGAGTGCTTTGGCGATTAATCCTGGTATGCTGTTAATAATATCCAAAAATCGTATTTATGTTTTGGACATATCTTTCTCAACCGTTTGAAAGAAAAATTTGGCACAAGACTATAATCAGAGTTATAAAATAGTTTTTACCATAGTTCATACCAGTTTTGAGGAATTGAAATCATTGCATTTTTGAGTTATCGCGTTGCACATGTTTCTAAAGCACATACCGACAGACAGTCAAACCTCGTTGAAATTCGTTCCAAATTTGGTAAGAATAATAAGGACTAAATTAAGGACTGAATAAGGACTGAATTCGATCTATTTAGTTCTCTTCATTTTGTAACATATTACGCTTTAACATATTGTTACGAAATTTCTGTCGGGGTTCGTTTGGATAGTGGAAGTGATATGGTGTGTAGAACGTTCAATCAGCAGACGGTAGTAGAAAATAAAACAACGACGTTTATTTACACGAAGGCACACAGGACAGCACAAAAGTGACAACTATATACAGCACAGAAGACGATTATCTTCACCCGAGACGTGTAGCATACAACAGCACACACAGCAGCATACAACCAGAATCTACTGCAGACAGTAGCGCACAGCTCAGTTCAGCACTAGCTTGACTCAGTCGCTTCCGACTACTCCGTCTTCTATTTCACCGACTCTGACTCGGATTACTGACTTGACGTCGCTGCTCTCGAACTCGGACTACTGGCTTTTCCGCTCCATCTTCGGACTACTCCGTCGTCTCTTTCCTGGAAGCGGCGGTTGCTTCCTTTTATAGGTCTCAGGAGGCGGGGCTAGAAGCCTCTCGACCAATCAGGAACGTTCGAGGTGAATCTCGGTTCCTACTGGACGGATCGGGAAAATTCTCGAAGTTTCGGGTATTATCTATTTTGGCGCCAAAGTCGCCAAATTCGTCGCCAAGTCGCCAAATGGTCGGCAAGTTTGTCGCCAAGCTCTGGGACCTCCGACGCGCTAGTCCCATTCAGATGACTGTAAAACTTTCTTTCTATTGATGGAACAAACTATGCTGGGAAGCCGTATTGCAGGTTTGTAACAATATATTCGAACAGAGAGACAGACAGATTTCTCCTAAACGGATTTTGTTCAAAATTTGATACAAACCTACAAATTTGCTTTTAAGTCTGTATATCAAATTGTATCCGACAAAATCAGAGTGGTTTTGAGTTACCTTTGTCACAGACAGATAGACGGACATTTTTTCGAAAATATGCTTTTCGAACTCAGGGAGGTCTAAAACATGGAGATTTCTTTAAAATCTGGATTTCGAATGTTTTGGCGATTACTATATTTTCTCTATACTACGTATAAAAGAAATTAGAAAAAAAGGAAATCATATTGACAGTAATTTTTATTGGTCTGTTGTCTAAGGGCACAAAATATATAATTATTTCAAAATAATTCTTCTTACAAAAGAGTTAGCTATACTCTTTATAATTTTTAAAGCTTGATTTTTCATCTCTCTCTCTCTCTCTATTTTTTAAAGCAAAAACGGTTTCAGAAAATTATTTATTTGTTCACAAATTGAATGATTTGACATAACTGTATTTCTATGTTTAACATAAAAAAGACAGACTTCGAGGAACACTGAATTACATTTCACTTCTAAATTCTTCTAGAAGAATAGATTAAGGGCGCTATATTAAGGCTCTTTATATGAGCCAGTTGATCTTTACTAACCACGTCTAAACATCATCAAGAGAATAAATTGTAGCATTTTACCATCCAGAGGGTAATCTTTCCCTTTTATTATCTTGCTATTTCAAGAACGAAAAATCGTTTATTTCTTCGCTGCGTTTCGTATTATGGCTTTCGATCAGGCAATATTTTTAAGAATCTGAACTACATCCAATAAAGTAAAAATAATATTCTTAGAATATTTTACAATATTTGACGATTTTCTTTGTTATCAATCTTTGGTGATATGGCAGTTCAATTCATGTAATGAAAATCCCTTTTTCTTCTGAGATAATGAATATTCTTTATTATTCTAGGATGAATAGAATAATTTTGTTGAACCTTATGTAATCTTGATCATATAATGGTATATTTACTCTTTCATTATGCATACGACTGAGTTCTTGTCATTGAGGTCTAAGAAGTTATGTTTCGTCTGAAAATAATCTGCGACTTCACGTCGTTCTTTTAGTTATAGGATGGGAAATTGGTTTTGAAATTTAATAGGTATTAAACATTTGACTTGTATCATCTAAATATAAATAGTTTTACATAAAGAATATTGTCTATGCATGCATACAAAGCATAATGGTTTTCTTCATGTCATATATAGCATTTGAAACTTTTATTTTGCACCTGCTTTTAAGATGGCGAAAAAATGTTTCATTCACAAGCAGTATCGATTTATTCTTTTAAACAGTTTTGGCATTGCTTGAAATTATTAAACAGATGCGACTAAATATTAAATCAAATTAGCAAATGAAGATTCTTTAATCTTCGATTTTGCTCATATAAATTATGAAAGTATAAGATTACCTTGATTTAACCATGGATATACAAAAGCTTAAGATAGTCAACATTTGTTTAGGGTTTCATTGGTGGTGTGAAACTATACTAAGTTTTGGATAGTTATAGTAGATTTAAACCTTCATCAATCTATAATAATATTATTTGAACCAATATTTCTATTTTGAAATTTTCAAATCGACCTTGTATTTTAGAGATTAATGCCTGCCAGAATTACGAGAATTAAACTTGAATAATGTTCAAAATTAGAAGAAATTTTCATTTTGTCGTTTACCTAAAGAAATACTGAAAATATCTGAATGAAATGAAATAAATACATATGTAGATATGATACAAAAAGAAATAAAAAGCTACAGTTATAGTACATACATACACATTTACAGGGTGCTCACTAAAGTCTTTCTACTCCACTTCAATTTGAGAACGATTACAGCTATGGCAACAAACCTGGTGTCTAGATATTGTAAAGTGACAGCGCCATCTGGCAGCATACAACAGAATTAGCGTTCCATTATCGAAGCCGATACAAGATATGGAAAAAAATTCAATTACAAAATTCTAAAGCATCTCGTGTTATTAAGACATTTTCAGCTCTACAGTACTAAGAACAAAACGTATAGAATGTACATTTGTTTGGTCGTGATTTTCCACAATCTTATGTTAAAAAAGTTTTGTAAATGAAAGCAAACAATTAATCAGCAAATATGTTCCTCTTCTAAACAAGATAATGGAAAACATTTATTACGAGAAGAATGATGTTACAGAGCATAGTAATGAGGTTGATTATTTCGGAGTATTATTTCTTTCATTACATATCTTTCACAACATGAATTTATGTTTTAAGTTAGATGGTATATGGGACTCTCTAGCAACTACTTCCATTCCATTAGCAATATTCCTTTCTAGTCTATCTTTCTTATTATTGTACTTTACACAATATGGCAAAAATAAAAATAAAAATATCTTTTAGAAGACATTGAGCACATAGAATGTCAACTGCTCATCTTATTTTTGCCGTTTTTATTTCAAACGATAGTGTTCAAATATTTTTGGTTAATTAACATTTTTTCAACTAGAAGAAATACATTTTGAGCCTATCTCATGATTTTTATCACTTTATTTATTAAAATTATCATTTAAATATTAAATATATATTATTTATTAATACTGTTAAATGTTCAAAATAAAACATTTTTGCAATTTTTATACATTTTTTAAAATTTTTTCTTCTTTTTTAGATCGAATTTCAGGACGACCTGAATTTTTGAATAATCAAATTCTTATTATGATCTCAATTTTATTGTAAAATAGTTCTTTGTTTTATTTTTTTCTGTAATGTATCTAATTATCTATTTCATTTCTATGAGTCGATTTATTGATTTACAAAGTAATTGCTAATTTTAACCTCTGACTGGATTTCTAGGTTATTTTTTTCTGTAATTCGCAATAATGTCCATAACTATAATTAACTTTACTGATTCCCCGAATCACTATCTGAATTCTCGAAGCATTGAATAATATGATAGTCAGCCGTTAACACAAAGTAATGTAAATAAAATCGTTGGAATGGTGTGTTTTCTTCGGAAAATACGAGGAGGAATATATTGCATTATTAATAATTTACAAAGGGATATATATTCTGTATCTCTTCTATTCTATTTTCTCTTCTATTAATAAAGAGATGTAGATAAAATATATATTTTTCTACTGCGAAATTATTTTCTTTAAAAGGTTCGATAGCGTTTAGGAGATCAAAGCGTTGATGGCTTAGATTTCTTAGTATTATTATATACTTTATAATTTTTTCATTATATAAATTCCTTTATTCATAAGTATATACTTTTATTTGTTATAAAATTCTAAATTTCTTATTTTATGTTTTGATCATAATACAATTAATCTGTATTAACTTTTTTTCTTAGTATTCAAATATTAAATAAAATATTTTATTACTAATTTTTTTAAAAAAACATTTAGATTTAAAATTTAAGAAGAATTTCTGGCTACTTACAGCATACTGATTTTCTTTGAAAACGTTACCGAATCTCTGGTATTAAAAGATTTAGTAAATTTTGCAATCCCTACTCCCAGCTACTTCGGATTAATCTGTTTCCAATTTATAAAATACTTAGATCAAAATGCAACTTTAAAGTTACACTTGATCACTTATGCAAAAAAATAATGAGCAGATATAAAATTATAACCTCAAGCGCAGACCCTCATTATTTCTCTAACAGGCAGTTAGGAGTAGATTTGAATCTAGACTAATTATCACTCTCATTACTAAGCCGACACTTCCTTGCTATGCATGTTCTACATTAATAGTCCAGTTTCGGACAAGTTTATCTTTTTCAAACGAGGAATTTAAGAATGTAAAGCGAAGACATATTTATTGATAACTTTTTTTTTACATCCTGTATCCCTTGTTTGAAACAGAAACCGACGCAAAAGGATCCATTAATACAAAAATTTCATGGCCGGCTTGGGTCGGATTAGTAGTGAAAGGGTTCAATATGCATCTGGTCTGTACATATAGCAAATAATCTAGAATATAGAATGTATTCCCAAATACATATTGATACGTGTTTGAACATCATTAAACATTAGAAAAAACATAAATTAATGATTATATTTATCTATTTTTAATAATCAATTGAACACATATATTCCTTTGAACGACAATCTGAAAAATGTGAAACATGTAATTTCAATAATAAGAAAATAATAAAAGACAATGAATTGAAAGGAACATAGTTTTAATTTATATTAAAAATAGTTTGCATGCTTTTAAGAAGATATCAGGCTTCATGCTATCTTACACATTATTATATATTTCAAATCATATAATTAATATATACTTGTACCACTATACCAAAACATAAAAGCATTACTTTGTCAAATCAAATTAAAATATTAGTAGAATAATTTACACTCCAATTTAATGTCAAGTAAAATTATATAATTTTTTTAAAAAAATGGAATAGGAAAAAAATCATCAACTTGTTTAATATATTTAATGTCACAACAGTAGAATTTGAATCATTGTAGGAAAGCAAATTTTCATACAGTATTTGAACGAAGTTCAAATTATTGTACAAATGTACAAACGAACGTACAAATAAAGTTGGAATTAACTTGAGATAATAAAAGAAGCTTGAATTCAATGTATCCACTTTTTTTCTACTTAAAGCAGACGATTATTAAAATGAACAAAAGAAAACTAAAAGGTCAAAGTTCGAATTGCAAGAAATGAAAGTAAATATGAAAAAAATGATAAAAACATTAAAAAACATCAAAAAATAATGTTTCTAAAATCGCAGATATGAAGAAGTATATTATTTTTTGGTCATCAATTGAAACATTTTAAAGTAATAAAACAATCAGAAACAGTAGATATAAAAACAATACTTTTCAAACCATTTTTTATAGCAAAAAGCAAACAATTTAAATTGTTTCATATTTAATGTTAAATATTAGCTAGTAAATAAAGTGCCGATCTTACCATGCATTTAAAAAACAATTTACAATGTGGGAATAAAACATAATTTTAAACATATTTTTGATAGTAAAATAAAAATGAGGTAAAACATTCTGAGCTATATATATATATATTCAACAATGTATCTAGTTATCGAAGAAAAATTGACATTGATTCTAGTAAAATGCATCGAGGGAATAAACAAAAGTAGATTAAAAATTTTAAGGAGCGCGACAGTATGGAAGAGTGGAAATTTAAAAAAAAATCTAATATTCCCCTCATTATCCAGAAACAAAACTTTAATGAGGCTCAATTTAGAAATTTCCCTCATTAGTTGTGATTAGGAGGTATAGCATAAACATAAAGCACGTTCTGCATTCCATGTTCGAAAAAAATTAACACCAAGTCACCATTTTTTTGTCCTCCATATTGCTTTGGAACTGAAAACCCATCTCGAGATATTTTTTTTCTATTAGTCGCTAAATGTGAACAACAAAGATAATAACAATTAGGAATTAAGGAATTTTAACTTTTTATTTCCAAGATTAGCGTCGATTTTCGTAAGGGTTTGGAATAATGAGACATTTTAGAGAATCTTATCATAAAAACAGAATGATGCAAAATTAAAATAATACTTTAACAGTCTTCCTTTTTTCTTATCAAATCCTTCCTTGAGAGATTCTGAGAAGTAATGTCTTAGAATAAGTTAAAAGTGTATGGATGCAAATAATTAATATTTAATGTTAAAGATATGGAACTAATTACGAATGGTTGTTTGCTGTTTTATTATATGTGCTTAAAAATAATTTACTTAATTATGTGACTTTGGTTTCCCTTTAATAAGTGTTTCTTGGGAATCTACATGCGAAAATATTTTCTCTGTCATACATATTTTAAAGTTAAAATTTTCCCTCTTACATATCATTTTAACGATTACATCTTCTTTTCACAAATAATATTAAACTAAAGTGTTGAATAAAATATTATTTGATAGGAATTTCTTTTTTTCTGAATGATAACGTATTTAATTGGAATCAAAACAAACTTTTTGATTCAAAATTTGAATAACAACAAAATGATAAGATGCCATTAAAATACTTTCTCCAATTAAATGCAATTCAGAAAATGTATTATAAACTGCAGGGCAACATTTAATTTAGAACAGACAATATCATGTCTATTCTGTTTAAAATCAAGCTGCATTTATTCAATGGTTGTTTATTAGATAAGTTATCATTTATAATTTTTTTTCGTTTGCTTTTCTACAGATTTCCCTAAATTTTTATTCATTTCTTTTCTTCTAGAAACTTCTTTAGATTTAATGAAGTGACTCACGTGGAAGATTAGATCAATTTGTGTGTGCGGTGTTTCATTTTCAATAAACGTTTTAAAAAAATTCAAATGAAGTTTTTCAAGCATGTTTCTTCTAATTTTTCGTCATTAATTCTAAACATAATTATAAGTAATGTAAGTAAACAACAGACAAGATTATGTCTATCTGGTTTAAAATCACACTAAATGGGGACAATACTTCCATTCAATGGTTGTTTATTAGATAAGTTATCATTTATAATTTTTTTTCGTTTGCTTTTCTACAAGTTTCCCGAAATTTCCCTTCATTCATTTATTTCTAGAAACTTCTTTGGATGTTATGAAATGAACTCACGCGGAAGATTAGATCAATTCAGATCTAAACTTCAGATAAGTGTGGTTTTTAATTTTCAATAAATGCTTTCAGTAGAATTCAAATGATGGTTTTTAAGCATATTGCTTCTAATATTCTTTCATAATTATTCAATACAATACATACTGGTTCTAGGGCTTTATATGAAAAAACTTTTTAAGGAATGATAATCAAACTATATCAACTATCATAAGTAAATAAACATAGTCAGAAAATATTTTAAATTATATGATGGGATACTAGAATGGATTTGTATCTTTAAAATTCGATGATTGTTTGAAAAGTATATAGATTATCAAATACTCCCTTTAATTAGATGATTTTTATTAATTTATACTCGACTATGAATGAATTTTTTCTTAACTTGCAACTGATTTTCTGGCTCAAGTAAGTTTTTTTTCTGAGAAAGAGAAAGTACCTCGCCATTATTTTTATCATTACTTTTCTATTAGAACTTTTGCAGTATCTAGTCAATTTATCGACATTATTATTGTTTTTTCTTTCTTTTTATTCTTCCAATTTTTTAATCAAACTGATCTAGAAAGTTTGAAATGCCACTACAATTCCGCTTGTGTGACGAATTTTAAATCCACTCACGAAATAAATAAAATATAGAGTGTATATCAATATATTATAAATTATTTTAACAAACGTATTGAAAAAAAAAGACTCGATGTTAGATTTCTAAACTTCAAGATAAGGGCAGTGTTTAGCTAGAGCGTGTGATGAAATTGTACATATTTCCAGATACGGTGTTTTTGTTTTTGTGTAGGATTTTCTGCCTCTCTTTTATGCAAACTTTCGTGACTTTGAATTATGCGAAAATGCAGTTGCATTCAAAACGAATCTGAATTTCAAAATTGTATTTTTAAACCAATTTGTTTGCTAATATTTGTGTTATCCGAGAACAGAAATTAACTTTTAACTATTTAATCAAAAATTAAAAGCTTATAATATCATGCATTTACTTCATTTGTTTAAATACTAGTCTTTATAAATTGCCATTTCAATAGACAATTATGAATAGATAAATTATATATTGGCTGATTTATGCAACTAATGAATACATCATGTAAAAATTCCATTATTTATTACTTATTTATTTGATTTATAAATGTTGTCCCAAAACCAACGCAAAATTTGAATTTGCCACCATTCGTGCATTAAAGTATTGTTACGAATACGTAATACTGCTTCCCAGCATAGTTGGTTCCATCATTGGAAAGAATGTTTTACAGTCATCTATATTGGACGGAGTCTGGTCGCGTCGGGGGAACCAGAGCGTGGCATAAAACTTGGCGACCATTTGGCGACTTGGCGACGAATTTGGCGACTTTGGCGCCAAAATAGATTATACCCGAAACATCGAGAATTTTCCCGATCCGTCCAGTAGGAACCGAGATACGCCTCGAACGTTTCTGATTGGTTGAGAGGCTTCTAGCCCCGCCTCCCGAGACTTATAAAAGGGGCTGCATCTGCCAGACAGAGTAGTCCGAGTCGGAGAAGTCGAAGACAGAGCAGTCGGAAGCAACGGAGTCAAGCTAGTGTTGAACTGAGCTGTGCGCTACTGTCTGCAGTAGATTCTTGTTGTATGCTGCTGTGTATGCTGTTGTATGCTACACGTCTCGGTTGAAGATAATCGTCTTCTGTGCTGTATATAGTTGTCGTTTTTGTGCTGTCCTGTGTGTCTTCGTGTAAATAAACGTCGTTGTTTTTATTCTACTTCTGCCTGCTGATTGAGCGTTCTCCACACCATATAACTTCCACTATCCAAACGAACCCCGGTAAAAATTTCGTAATAGTATTAGCAACCCTATTTAAAAATGTTTGACAGCTGATAGTCTAGGGCTAGTAAAAATGTAGAGTTACACGATAGAACAACGTGCTTTCATTGATGAACAATATTTCAGAAATAATGAAAGTATAGCGACCACGGTTCAAAAATTCGGGAATCGGCCCCCTAGATCATATGATTTAACACCATTGGATTTCTTTTTATGGGGTTATTTGGTCAAAGATCTATGCCAACACGCTCACAAGCTCGCGAGCATTGAAGGGTGAAATTCAACGCTGCATAAACAAAATTCAGTAACATTCCTGCAAAATGGTTATTGTAAATTTGGACAAAAGCGTGCATATATGCCAACAAAGCCATGGAGACCATTTGCCCTATGTGTTATTCCATACATAACCTTATCCTGTGTACTTTACGATCCAATAAATATATGACAATTTAAAGGAAAAAAATGTGATTTTTTTTTTATATAATTCAAATTTTGCGTAAACACAAATGTTCTATCGCGCAACGCTCCATTTTTACTAACAATTAACTATCAGCTGTAAATTGATTTTTTGAATAGGGTTGAAATCACTTTACTGCACGAATTCAAATCTTTTGTTAATAGGACACCATTTACATGTTATAATCTAATTTAAGAAAAACTAGTACCACGACTCCTGCAAAGAATTATTGATTAAATGTGAAAAACTGAAATGATTTCAAAAGGCACTGAGGTTTTCACCAATCAAATTTCAGAAACTTATCTTGAATCCTTTAAGGAATTTTTTCAACAATCTGTTCGCAACTTCAGCAATGATTTCTATGTACATGAAATAATAATGAGAAGGAAAAAAATGACAAACAGACAAACATTTAAATTCTCCGAATCTTCCAATTGAATTATCGCCTTTGAAAAAAGGCTGTGAAACGATCTATATGAAGTTTGTGGAAGAAAAATTTTGAATGTGTGGTACATCCCCTAAATTTAGAGTAACGCTACAGGCATAAATTTAGTTTGAAGGCTCTTACAGCGATTTCGAAAAACGTTTTGAAGGTACGCGATATGGCAAAGCGATAGCATCCTTTTGAATGGAGGAGATATTTATTTCCAAAGGGAAGGTCGTATTTCATTTTTGAACCATTTCAAACTGAGTTATTTTCAATATATTTCACATGGGAAGGGCTGCCGGTATTGCTGTGTGCAAGAAATATTTTATTTGCGAAGAAAAACAAAGCAGGATGTGTATATTTTCTTGAAATAACGTGCAAGTGGGGGCCATTTTTGGGAGGTTTTGGATATTCGGGTGAGAATTTAATTTTTACGATGGTATTTTCAAAACTATTTTATACGAAAACGGTAAATAACATAGCCGTGAAGCTTGGTTTATTCTAAAGTAATTTAAATTTGGGGAAAATCGAATATTTCCCCTCAAGTCATTAAAATATTCTGTTGACTTAATTTTGTCAATTATAATTCAAAATCAAAACTAGAATTTTTTTTAAAAAAAGATTGTAATTCTGAATTGATTTTAAAAATTCTGAAATATTCCCTACTTTGCTAAATATTTCTATATTTTGTGTTTCAAAATTCAATGATGTTTAAATGTTTTCAAAGAATCTAATAAAACTCAATGCATCCAACAAAAAATTGGACAACAATTAATTTTTTTTTATCCGCCAGAAAAGAATTTTATTATCTATTTAGTAGATTTATAATTAAAATTATGTATTCAAAATAACGTATGCTTGGCGTTCACAGGAACAATTAACTAATTTAATTTTATTAATTATCTTTAGGCTAGCTATTTGTGTTATATTTAAGTTTATTTAATGAAGATAAGACAAAATAATTAATACAAAATGAAGTGAGTAAGATAAAAAAAATTAATACACAGATGAAGCACCTAAAATATCGACATATCTCTAATTTGGAACCAAATCCGACAATGGATTAATTATTTGCCGGTCTGTATTTTCACAGTCATGTTATAGCTCAAAAATGCTTTGAATTAATAAAATATAGAATTCAGTGTTCTATTGTTCGAATTCTGTGTTAAACTTTTGCTTTAAATCGGTCGAAAAAAGGTCATCCTAGAACATGAAGTCCGTATTTTAGTACTTCTATATTAATTTCATCTCGGCGTTTAACTGTCAAAAAATCGCTAAAGATATCACGCTTATAGGCTGTTTTGTAACTATTATTTGTCAATAGCATGCGAATAATACTAAGCAGGTATTTGTATCAGAGAGTATGCCAAAAAAGTTCCAAAGAGACCACTCCCGCTGCTTTCCAAAGATAACTATTTACATTATTACATTTTATGAGATTATTTTGTGATAAGTTCGAAGTTCGTCTTTACTGATTTAATTATTTACATAAACGATTATTTATTCATATCTCAATTGTAAGATGTTAATATGTTGATTCCAACTGCTCATTGAAGAGAAAACTTCTGAATGAAATATATAAAGTATAATAGAAGATATGAATTGCCCATTATAATTTTAGTACTTGAATCATGTTGTGGAAAAATATCCATTAACTCTTTTACCACAATTTTCAAATACATTCAAATCATGTTCGAACAGAATTCAAGAGAAATGTCATTTTTACACGAGTAAAAAAAATATTTTTTAAAATTAGATTTAACAGCCATGGAATCGGATTTGTAAGATGAAATCTATTAGTTTGGAATAAAAATATTTATGCAAAATTTACCTTCTTTTTTCTTCAATTTTTTCTCCATTCATTACTAATTTATTACTCTCCAAATGAATACCTGTAATTGTCTAGAACAACCGCTTACTAAGTAATCTCATTGTCATGCCATTACTCTATTCGCCTGCTATGTCCGGAAATTAAGAACTTTCAGTGCAAGAACTCTGGGACGCTCTCCTAAATTGGCTTTAGTTTAGTGTGTTTAGTTTAGTTAGATTAATATCTCGTTTTATAGCAACACTAGTGCTATTTTGGGACGGACCTCTTAATTTTGAACCGCGGTCAGGTGATGAGGACGACACCTGAGCTGGCACCCTCTCTCCAATATTCCTCGCCAAACCAATGGGAGGACGTTTGGCCCCGACGAATTTAACGTACACCAGACCCACTTACAGGCGATTCTTAGATGAAATCGGGTTTCGAGCCTAGAATCTTCATGTCCCGAAGGCGGGACCTTACGACCGGGCCAGCGCGACCCCTAATTTTTTCTTGAAGAGAACGTGTATGAAATTTTATCATGATCGAAAAAAAAATGTTGATTTGCTTTTGGCCAGGAGGTTTAACGTGTACCTGACCCGCTTACACGACGTTCTTCGATGGATCGAAACCTCTGGTTCCGAAGCCGAGACCTTACCACCAGGACACAGCGACCCTTCCCCACATCCCTTAGGCAAATCAGCTGTTCAGAAATTGACTCCTTATGACCACACCACCTCAATCCCAAACCAAAATAGAGACATCTATGGAAATGCAAAAATTACCTTTTTGGGCTTCGCAATAGAGAGATACGTCCGACTTTTCTTTGTAAGGCCCTGCGATATCACGAATTTCTTGACCCAAATCATCACGAATGACCAGACGTTTGGGTGGAACTGCAAGAGAAAAGGGTAAATTGTTACAAAAAAAATGAAATGCGATCATACTTGTTATTATAAAATGATCTTTATAAAACGGGATAAAAATATTGACACAGATTAATTGCTTCTCAGTCAGAAAAAATCAGTAAGATTTTTGCATTTAAACCCAAACTTCTTACTAAAAAAAACGAAAGAAAGAAAGAAACTTAACTCGAAAAATAAAACTTAAAAATCTTACTGCAAATTACTTACTTTTGTTTAAACACACATACACACACAAAAAAAAAATAATTCTGTTTTAAAAAATAGAATTAAATTTTATTCTGATTAATTAGTAGAACTTGTCTTTTCCTCACAGTCTGGTAAAATAATGTGGGACTAAGCCGATAAAACTTTACTGTTCTACGGAAATAACATTTCTATTTGGCAATCACCGTGTTAATAGTCCCTATATTACATTATCTCATATAGGATGGCTATATTATTACATGTGAATAATATAGCCAACATGCCATTCCACAAATAATTAAAACAAATCTTCAAACTAATATTGTTCAGCCTAAAATTTTATTGCGTTAACAGCATAAAATGCTCTACAATTGTATTTCTCAATCTATAATGTAATGAGGCTCGTAGATTGGACATAATAGAAAAGCTAATTACTAGTACTTAGTACTATTTCACATTCCCAATCTAGATTATACTTCATTATGAAAACAAGGCATTTTCATAAAAGAATCAATGCATTAGTTATGGAAATCAATGGAATTAAATTTAAGAAAATTAATGCATTGATGTAACGAATTAAACCTAAATTGGGTAGGTGTGGTATCCCAGACCATAAAGAATGGACTTTCGGTCACCCCTGTTTTGTTTTTAGCTCAATAAAATGGATTGAACCTGCAGTTTCTTGCTTCGTGACCTTCACTACAAGTGTACTTTTTAAACCGGTTTTTTCAGCTATTTCTCCTTCATTTAGTGTACCAGTATTATACCAGATTTAGCAGATGGCTCTAAAACTTAGTTCTCGATATATTATCAAATCTACTAACTCCCTTATGAAGCAGAGCTCCACAGACTTTTTAATAAAGCAGAAAGTGATTTTAGTGATAAGGATAATTATACAGAAGATTTTTTCGATGAAAGTTCGCATTCAACTGATTCTGATATTTATGCTCAAATATAATTAATTTTTCTAGTGATAATGTGTTTAGAAAAATTCTAAAATTTATTAATCTACCAAGAGAAATATCTACAGAATTTATAGGTTGATTTTTATGCTAGAACTAACCTGTATGTTTAAAATGCCTCGAAAACCATGCTACGAAAATCACACAAGCCGTTAAAAAATAACGGTCAATTTTACCCAATGTCAATATTTTTTTAATATAATTGTTGAATTTTTCCTTATACTGTTTTCTATATACCTTTGTATACTGGAAAAATAAATATTATTTTAAAAGTAATGTATGTTTTCATAAAATATTATTTGTTGTAACATGTAATTAGAGAAGAAAATGTATATTCCAACGCATTTACTTTTTTCAGAAATAATATACTTTGAAAAATTTCTAAAACATATTTATATATCATGAAAAATATCTGCAGAATATATTGGCTGTTTTTCATACTAATAACTTTCATTAGAAAATCTGCACCTTCCAAGTTAAGTCTTAAAATTACCCCTCCCCAATTAAATATTAATTAATGCATTGATATAAAGATTTTCAGCTTTTATGATACCCAGAGCAAAATGACTCATTGATTCGACGTGAGGAATATGTCATAATTGTTCATGTCCTTAATTCAACAAATTCCAAATTTAAATTATGTCATTCTTTTGTCATAGAAATGTCATTCTTTTCTTTGTTTGATAATGCAGAAATAAATTACTTTCTGATTCCTACATTAAAGCATGTACTTTCTTGTCTTTCACATAAATAGTCTTTGCACAATATTAATCCCAATATATGTATAACACAAACATCTGCAAAAATTGAAATATTTTATTCCATTGCAAAATACTTTTCCTACACTAAGAAAAAAATTGTAACATTATTAGTCCAGAGTTATATTTTTATACATCAATTTAGATGAATAGATTGAGAAAAAATGAAATTGCATTTGGTGTAAATTATTAATTTCAAATAGCACTTCATTTGAAATTGAATTTGAAACATTTTAATGAGCGATAAAAACTATTATTTGTGTGGGATGATGCCTACATTGATTTCCCATCAGATGGAATCCAAAAACATATTTAATTAGTTAAAAAAGAAGAAAAAAATTGCGAATACTCATCGAGAAATAATTAGAGCTTCTTTGTTAAATAAATTTTTTTTCGTACTTACCGTCATGAACATATGTTCTTCTTAAAAAAGTTATAAGCTTGTTTTCATTTATTTGAAAATATATTTTTTGTGACTCTTTTATGTAAGGTAAAATAATGATTATGTTTTTCTTTTCGCTGAATTCTAGCTGCAGAAAGGTGAAAAAAAATATATTATCAAAATGCTAAAATCAATATTCACTGTAAAACATATTTTTAAAAAGTCTTTGAAGTTGCTTTTTAATTTTTTAATTACGCAAATAAGTGCTCACATTTTGTATTTTATTTTAGTTCTTGTTTGGGTTAATGGTATATAATTTATTTTGTTTTTCGTTTCTATTCAAATTAAAAGAGGGTGCCCTTCCTATCATTTTAAAATCAATAAAAGAATATTTTATCGTAATTCCGTTTAAATATCCGTTCTTCTATAGCTTTAAAAGAATAGTGAGTATTCTGATTTAGAAAAGAGCTTAACACAGAATTTTCGCAGAAAACATTTTATTTTGAAACAATCAATTTTATTAATTTTTTTAATATTTTAATTTTTTTTTTTTACAATTTAATGTTATTTACAAATAAGCGATTTCAAATGTCAGTAATTAGTCTATTAAGAAAAATGCAAAACATTACATGGAAAAATGTTACTAGATATGCTATTTGAGAGATGACACATTAATAACAGGTAAAAATTCTTTATTAGGTCAAGCTTTGCACTTGAACATCATATTCATGTAAAGTAACGTTAACTACAATATAAGAAAATAGGATTGGAAAATTATCAAAGGACTATTCCATGGTTCTGAATGGAGATATTACGCTTATTTAGATTTCTGAAACATAATATCTTGCCTTCTAGAACTGAAAGAAAAGACCATCTTATTTGCCGGGGATCTTCATGTAAAGGTTCAGTTTAGTTAGTTAAGTTGCATTAACGTCTCGTTTATTTAAAGCGATACTTCGGCTATTTTGGGGCGGACCTCGTAATTTTGAATGGTGGTCAGATGACGAGGAGGACACCTGAGATGGCATCCCCTTTCCAAACTTCCACACCACACCAGTAAGAGGTCGTTTGGCCCTGACGGATTTAACATACACCAGATCAACTTACACGACGGTTCTTCGATGGAATCGGTCTCGAGCCTGATTACTCCGGTTCCGACCTTACCAACAGGCCACCGCTGCCTCTCTTCATATGATGAAGTCACGCCCCTCTGCGCACCTCTAATTTCACAAGCAAAGCTGAAAATTTTTCCTTTGGAATAGTTCTGAAACTAACAATTACAAAGATCTGCGTACTATGAAAATTATACACTTATGCTCAGGAAGAGCCCTCAGACGTTGCAAATCTCATGAACTGCGTTTTCTGTCACCTCAATCAAAAAAAAGAAATAATTGAATCTTGAAATTAAAAACTGTGAACTAAAAATTGTTAGTTCATTTTAATTGAATGTCTATAAAAGCAATTTTACTGATCAAACTTTGACAAATTGAAATAGTAAAACACTTTAAATAGATGATTATTTTCAAGAGAATTCGTTTCAGTATATTGAGCATTAAAAAATGAAAATTACCGAATAAAATAATTTCGCAGCAAAAAAGAAGAAGAAACGGCACAACTTTTTATTACAATCTAAAAACTTTTAAACTATAGAATCAGACGGTTTTTTTTTAATTATAAAACAGCATAATCAAAGTGATACTTGATTGTAACTTGAATAAATTTGAATATACGAACTGTAATTTCAATGAAAATATTAAAGCAACTTTTTCTGAAAATACTTCAACACTCTTCAAAGGGCCCGGAGCCCCTCGGAAGTTGCTGACTTTTTCTATATAGCAGTCGATGCCTTTATACCCGAATATGACAAAAATATATAATTAATTAATGAAATACGATGAAAACTAATAGATTCTTGTATGAAAATTAAATCATACCCATGTCCTCTTCTATCTCGTTCCAGATTAGTCTAATATATTATAAAATGTGAAAGAAATAAATGAGTAGAAGAAAAGTAAAGTAGTAATGTAGCACCACTTTTTCCCCTTGAGCAGTGAGCGCCCCCTTGTGGCGATTTACAGAAGACAAGCAGTTGAACGGGAGACCTGCATCCTGAGATCGACATTTTCCTTATGCGCAATAAGGAAAAAGTCGACTTCTGGATGCAGGTCTCCCGTTTAACAGTTTGTCTTCTGTAAAACGCCACAAGGGGGCGCTCTCTGATCGAGGGGAAAAAGAGGTGCTACAGTAGTTCATAAAATGTGTAGATTCCTGATTTATTCAGTCTAACAATTATTTCCATGAAAGAAATATTATACCTGAGTCGCGCCGAGGATTCTCAGTCTGAGTAATAAATAGTGGTTAGCAGGTAATTACAGACAATTTAACACTAGCTTAAAACACCTAACGTATTCGACATTGAACACTAGCATTAAGTTCAAATTTTGTCATAGAATAACTGTAGCATTTTCAGGTTTGTTTAAAATCCATGTGGAACGATCGATATTTAAAAAAAAATTGGATCTGTTCAATAATAATAATGCGTGATAATTTGATAATAACTATTCGTCATCCATTTTGAAACACTGCTTCTCTTTTTTGTAATATTATTGCAGGTATAAAATTTATTACGGCTCTCCCAACCTGACGTTTTGCTTTATAATTGAATTATCCTGAATTTTTTTTATTCAATTAATAAAATAACTACAAAAATTATGAAAAATATTTGGTTGTACATAAACGGTCTTGATGGCGAATGATTTGACTTGCCTTGCTGAGATCTTTTATGGATATATTTCCATTCTGCTAGCAAGTTACTGGATTTGTTGATTATTTAACAATGTCCTGTTTCCGTTTATATATTTACGCTTTGTTTAACTACTTAACTGCTTCGCTCTCCTCGGAAAATGCGTATCTAAATTGTCATAAATAAATATATATTATATAAATATAATAATTAAACAATTATTAGATAAATATAATAATTGTCATTGAATAAACTCTCCTAACGCAAAATATTGTACATTTTCCATGTGAATATACTCGTCAAAAACAATTAACAAGTTAAAACCAACCCAAGGACTATTTTGGGATGAACTTTATAATTTTAACCCACGGTAAAAAGATGAGAGCGATACATATGCCGATGCTCTCTTCTCCAAACTTTTGCAGTACGACAATGAGAAAATATTTAGTCTCTATTTTACAAATGTAACGTGCATCTGACTTTATGTTGAAGAAACTGAATCACAAATTTTGCCAGTAAATATAATAATGACCATGTAATTTTACAATAATTCGTGCCATTTCTTTGTACAATAATGTACATGTTTACATCCCAGTAGATGCCACTTCAAAAAAAAAAAAAAAGAAAGGCTCGGAGAGTTTTCCAATGATTTTCACTTTTTTTCATCGCTAGTATCATTTGAATTATTTGTAAATAAGCTTACGTTGTAAGATTAATAAATATATTCTTTACATTCAGCAACTTTCAAATAACACAACAATTTCTATAACTGAATTATATTTTTATTATCTTTTAATTTAATGTATAAACAAAGCAACATTTGATGTATAATTTGCACAAATATAACGCCCCCCTACTGCATTTGATAATTATAAATTTAATTATAACAGTCATTATAGCATCATAATAGTTAATTATAACATCATAAAATTTAATTCGAACAGTCATTGTTCCTCATGTTTTATTGTACATTGTTCCTCATGTTTTATCAAGTACATATGCCCCATGTACAGTATGATTTTGCTTATTTCTAGTATTTTACAACGTTCGAAGAAATGATTATCTCAACCAAAACACTCTTCAATAATTATAATCGCTTGCTTAACAACATCAAAATGCTCATTCAGTTAAAAGCCCCATTAAAGTATCGATAATCTCTCGATTTTATACAAGTAAACATCGCTAAATAGAAAAACGATATATTTCTTAGACAATGCAAATAGCGGGCGAAACCTTTGACTTCTCTAAAGAAAAATTTCCATTTTTTCGATTTTTAAGTTTTAGTTGTAGCGAAAAATTGAATTCTTTCCGCTCGGTATGGCGCCTAACAGATGCTTTAGAAATCATTAATAAAACATCGCAGCAGATCGAAACATCACAACTGCTTCTATGAATAGTTTAGAAATAGAGGAAAAAACGATTTAAAAATCCCTAATGGGGAAAAATCATAAATCATCAACATTTTTCTGAATCGATTCAGAACAGATATCTTTCTAAACGCTACGAATTCTTTTTGATTTGTGTTGAATATTTTTTTTTCCTTTCAGCGAGGATTTATCCATTATTAATTGATTTTCCGGTGTTTACTTATAATTATTCCAAAAAATAATTACTTATTTTTTTTATTTTGCTTTTTGTTTCCTTTTAAGTAAAAAAAAAAAAAACTATATTATACAGATTTTGAAGTGCACAACAGCTTATATAATGAAAGTAATTCTTAATCAATGGATTCCAATGATTTAGAGGTTTATTTCTAAATGATATTTTAGTAGTGTTTTTGGAATTTAAGCCTCAAGGAACGGTAAGATAGCTTCGTATTCCACATTTTAAAGTTTTTTAAAATACATTTGTTCTTTTTGCATTGTAACAAAAGTTATTTTATTAAATACTTAAACATTTCCTAAATTTTTAAAAATTGTAATACTAATGAAAAACAGCTGGAATATCTTAAAAATAAATACAATCCGGGAACTGAGGTATAAATAAAATTAACTTCGAATATATTGCTGTAATTTTGCTACTGCATCAAGTTACTGCAATATTTATTATTATCCTTTGACCATTAAGAGCTCATATATGCCTCCAGCAAAATCCATCTGTGTGGCCTATGGGCACATATGGGCGACCGGCGGAAAGTTTGGCTGTTTACTGTTGTCTCACGTGTAAGTTCGGAAATTATTTCTATCGTAAATGTCCAACTCTAGCAGAAACATCATCATTAATGGATTGATGGATTCCCACAGAGAAAATACAGTGAAGTAATGTTTTTGAGAACTTCTGTCAAAAATATGGAATGATATGTAACAGGCAATTGTTTTTTCAAAGCATATATAAGGGTCATGAGTTGGTATATAAAAAACAAAACTGTTGAAATCAGATCATTGGTTGAGATTGGGGGACTAGTTCTTTGGTCTTCTTAGTTATTTTAAATATACCAAACGTTTGCGTTTCCACTGTGACCAATATTAATTTCGTGTAACCCTAAACTTTACCAACATTTACACAGAAATATAAATGAAATAGAAGATAGAGCAGAAAAAGTAGTGTTGTTATGAAAAACTGTTTTGTTCCTCAAAACAATGACGACCAAAATATAAAACTTAATATTCAAAAAAAATTGCATATTGTTTGATAGAATCAAGTCGATAATAAATTATATATTAAAAAACTATTAATTTTTCATCAAATAAATTTCAACCTTAAAATTAACAAGGCTAAGGATTGGTCATATATATTTTACTCATAATCATCTATAAAAAACCAAACTGTTGTCTATGTGTGTGTTATCTGTTACCCTAATTTTCGATGAATGTTTCAATTTTAACTGTTTAAGAGCAACATATTTTAACGATTCCATCTTAAATTTCAATATTTCTGGAAGATTCTCCAAGTATAAAGTCATTCAATTTCAAAAATTGGTTTGGAATATCATATTTGATTTAATCTTGCTGTCCTTGTCTTGTTTTTCTGTTATTCTTTTAACTGTTTAAGAGCAACATATTTTAACATATTATAAGTTTTTTTTAAATATTAATATAGATGCCTTGATTAAAGTAATTCCTATTGCTTGGTGCAGAATGATCAGACGTGGTACTTGCGCCATAAACATTCAATCTATTAATCAATCAATACGCCCATATTATATTGGTCAAGAAACTAGATGTCTCTTGATGTCGAACTCATAAAAATTCTAAATCTTCTATGAAGGATATTTTGTCAAAGCTCTTTCCTTTAGTTATCTCCTAATGTAAAAAATTGACGTACATTTAATGTATTTTGCGCATTTTTAATGTTTCACAATTTAATATGTAATGTAAAATGTATTTTTTTAAAAAATTTTGTACGAATATGCGTTTTATTCTAGCGGGTCCTTTGTAGTTCGGAAGTGTCCAGTGTCATCAAGTATCAGTTGTTCTTTCGGGCTAGGTGGGATTGCTATTAGTTTGTCCCATCAAGATTTCCGCATGACTCTGGCTAGTGTCGAGGTATTGCTTTTATACCTCGTTAACTAACTTTTCACAGAATAGTATACACGGAATAGTTAAATAACACACAATTTCATCAACGAGCGGTATACTTCTTTCATTAATTAATCTTTAAATGACATACATCACTAACAAATAGACTGGCCAATGAGCGTCGTTATACTTCGTTAACTAACCCATTAAAGAATGATGTACATAGTTAAATAGCAGGCCAACTCATTGCTAAGTGGCAGACAACGCTAACTAGCCGACAAATTAAAAAATAACCGTAACATATCACAAATTAATTCATCGCTGAGCTATATATACCATTAATTAATAAGTAGATAGATTAATGAGTTGTATACTTGGCTAAATTTCGTATCATATGTATAGTTAATATACACAATCATCATTGAACACTATATATCACTGTCAGATAGGCAGACTCATCATTGAGCATTATACTTAGCCCTGAGAAATTCAGATTTCGTTAGCCCATGACAAATAACAAAATTCATCAATATGAGCACATTTTCCAGAAGTTATGAAGTTTTCATTTATACAATCAAATGTAAAAAAAGTAATTGCCATTAACATTATAATGCGATATTTTATTCCTATAAGTGTCGTTCTTCAGAAAATATAATTAGTGAAAGTATAAAAAACAAAATGGTGAAAATTTCCTAGAAAATATGCTTTCATAAAAATCTACGTTTAATTTACGTTTTTTCTAGGTACTACGTTTTCTCATAAATAAATGCTTTCAATGGTTAAAGCATATAAAGACTTGCATATTCTATGTATTTAATCTTCCAAGTTAGAGAGATCTACTTTTTTAAAAACAATCTATAATAGCATTAGGATTTTTTTAAACTTAAGATTAGCGCATCAAAAAAACATTTTTTCCTTCTTTTTACTACTGTTTTTAACATAAAAATATAAGAATTAGGGATTAAGTCTCATTTTAGAATATAAAAATTATACTAAGATTTAAATTCTTTAAAAAAATTGATTTAAGAATAACGATCTTCCAGGACAAGGGTTTTTAAGCTGATTCCAAGAATAAAAAAAAAATTTATCTGTTTTTTTTTTGTTGTTGTTTTTTAAATTCTGAGAAACTCACATAGGAATAGGCTTGTCTGATGGCTTGTTTTTTAGAACATTTAAACTATTTTTTTCCTTGTAAATAATGATAAACAAAAAAGTTTTATGGTTTAAAAATAAATGTTTCAAATTTTCTTTTAGCTCGTTAGGGGCACTTAGTCTATTGAAAATTATGTTTAACTATTTCATGTTTTTCTTTAACATCTGTTAATGATAATTTATATCTCAGAATTCATAGTAATTACATATTAATATTCTTATATTACTAAGAAAATTTCATTTATAATGTTAAATTAATTATACATATAAAACAGTTGATTTTACATTTTACAATAATGCATATTCGCATCTCTAACCTTTTTGATACTTTTCAGTTTAATTTAGAATATTTTAAATAATGTTTATTAAATTTATTTGAATATAACAATTATGATTTTATGAAATGATCTAAAAACATTTAAATGATGAATTAGTGTTTTCATTCGTGTTATAATTAAACTTATGATTCAAAATATTTTATAGTTTAAAGTTTTCAAATTAGCTTGGAAAACTTTAAATTTAAAATTTATCCATTAATTCACATTTATTTTATTCCTAAAACTCAGGAATATACATTTTTATGTCATTATAACTCATTAAATGCGGCAACCATAATACAATATAATTAATATAAACCATAATGAATATTGAAATAGCTGTAGTATAATCAATTTCCATAATGAATATTGAAATAGCTGTAATACTCAGGGAATAGTTTTTTGCATTTCCCTTAAAGAAATCTTAAAATTGTAAACAAAATGGGCTTTACGATATCTTATTTAAAATGTCTTGGAAATGGAAAAAAACAGTTGAAAAGTCATGTTAACCTAAGATTCCATTCTCTACTTCCTTTAATATTGGCTATGCAGAAAAACAAATTTATTAAATTTCAGACAGGCAGATGTCATTGAAAACATATTTCTTAAAGCATGGATGATTTTTGTGTTTGCAAAATGCTGAAACTCTAGACAAGAAACCATTTAATATATCACATTTATCTTTCCACATTTTAAGCATGACCCATTTTGGCTCATCTCCTAAGAATTTTGAAATTTAAAAATGTTAATGTAAAATATTATTATTGATATAAATTGCTTACGATATTAAAATAATAAATGATTAAGTTAGGAATACAATTTATCTTACATTATACAACTTCGTGCATAAGATCAAATACATTTGTTTTCGATTTTTATTATTTCTTCTTCTATTTTACGTCTTTATAATCAGGCTGTTGACGTTTTTGCATCTTCTAAGGCGCCGCTAAATGATAAAAATAGTTAGAATGAACCACTTTATGTTCAACTGATTTAATTTAACTGGTGCACAGAATTTTTTTAAAAATTATAAACCACTGTTTCTGTTACATTATAATTAATGTCATGAGAAATTGTCAGAAAATAAGTACACTACTGCATGCAAACATTAAAGTTTCTTAGAAACTGATTACAAGGTAAACAGTATTGAAAACAAATGCCAAATATTTCAAGGAATCTGAAGAAAAAACCTTGTTAAGTCAGAACTCAGCAGTGATATATAATTTCAAAGATTCAATATTTGGTCAGAAGATGATGAAATGATGTATATCATAATTGCCAATTCATCAAATTTAGAGAAGACGGATAATTCAAACAAATTCAGATATTCAGAGTATAGAGGGTCCTCATCAAAGGCTATACAGTATTCCAAATTTCAAACTAAATCTTTAAGAATTATAAATGCAATGTTATAATGGATATCGAATGTCTTGCCAAAGTATTACCTTACTTAGAAACAGAAGCAAAGTTTCACTGCAGATTTGTATCAAACTTTAAAGAAATCATTAAAAATATCAGAAGTATTATGCTTAAGTGAAATAAAATTTTCAAAAACTCACTATTTCAGTAAAAATATTGTTCCTGAATAAGAATGTAGTAAATGTCCAGATGTAATAAAATGGCGATAAGACGCGGCCACTTACAGAGCCACCTACTGATAACTTCCGGATTTAGCTTCAATGGGAATAATGAAAAATAAAATATTACAGGAATTTTCAAAAGAAAGAAATTTCGGTAAACTTTAAAAAAAATCGTTAAATTAAAAGAAATATTACACTTAACAAAAAATAATTTTCAGAAATGCACTATGGTGTAAAAATATAGTTCCTCCATGAGAATAAGTAGGGAAAATTGGCAAAAATAAGCAAAAAATTGCCGTAATTTACACTGAATTGCCACTGAATATTTAAAAAAAGTAAAACTGGAATTTTGAATAATTTTTCCTCTAATGATAATTTATCATTCAGGGTAATGCGGTTTTAATACATCAAATGATCTCCGAGAATATGGAGATGATAGAAACGATCATACACATAATGCATTATATCATATTATGGTATATTATATTATATATAAAGAGAATTCAGTCAATGGAAATTAATTTATATTTTATACATATACAACAAGAAAAAAGGAGAGAGAATTGCTAGCAACTGAAGTTATTAAAACGCTTTAATTAACGTTATGCCAAACATTTTCAACTATTAGAAATATAAGAAACATTGTAAAATATGTAGGAATGCCCATCATGCATTTGAACTTTTTATATACATTTGACATTTCGAGAACAAACATTCTTGGGTGGGTCAGAAGAATGGAGAATGGACAAAGATTCATTCCTTAATATAAAATCAAAAATTATTCTTACAACTTCCAAAAGGAATTCACAGTAAACAACTAAAATTAAATATATTATTAGATTAAATTTTGGAAAATAATTTTAGTCAATATTACGAGTTTCAAAAAAAAAATGCAACATGAAATAAGTTGTGCGTTTTTCCCTTATTGAAGAACGAGACTATGTCTTCCAATGATTCTTTTATAACGAGGTATAAAAGAGCATGGATTTTAATTGATTACTTGCACAACAAAAGAAGAGAAGAATAAAAATTTAAGAACTCAAGAATTAAGTGAATTAAACAATTGCTTTAATCTATGGAACAAAAGAATCCAATTGATTTGAGAAAGAATAAACACAAACCTCTGTGAAAAATGTTCTTAAACGAATACCACAAAGCCTCAACTTAGAAGCCTTACTCCAAATGTTGAATAAATAAGTATTAAAAGAAAGAGAAACGGATCAACTTTGTTTCTTAATCTTTCTTCTTTCTTTCTTTCTTTTCGTATTTAATTAGTCGCGGTTTGTGTAATTCCAATTAATCACCTCAGGTGCCGACACTTTAAGAAATGAACAAAGGAAGAGAATTGGAATCTTTATTTAGATATAAAACTTCTAAAAATTACTTTCTCTGCTATATGAATCGTCTAACCAATATCTTTCATTGTTTCACGAATGTGATTGGATTCTTATTTTAAGAAGTATATTTTCTGAAAAATTATCTTGAAGTGGCCTTATTTATCGTTACAAGTATTTAATCTGTGACTGGGATTTACTTTAAACACTCTTACTATAAAACTCTTAACAAGAAAATGTCTTAAATTTATTAATTGCTTCCAGTACAATATTTGTGAGCAATATTGCGCTATATTATATTCTGTTATTCAACATTCAAAAATATACAATATTGCGAATACAATTAAATAGTATTATACGATAGAAATGTGCTGCTAGAGCTTAAAGATTTTATTATTATCTATGATTTGAAATGAAGGGTTATATAAATAGGTTAATGCAGAAACATCCAATCGCCCAGTATTTAATTTCTAAATTTTTAGAAATGGTATTATTTTTAGTTGGAAAAATGATTTCATTGATTCAAGGGTTTAAATTTCCTACTGTTAATAAAATTATACTGTTAATATAGGCATTACAGTTACTGTTATACTTTTAGCTACAATGACAGTTAATATATTTATTCTTAGTACTATCATTAACAGTAACATAAAAAATACAAAAATAAACTTTTAAATTAATTTAAATTTTGCTTATAATGTTATTAATACTCATGATAATCGACATACTTAAAAATTAATTATTCTTATTTTATTAATTAAAATTATTTTTTAAAAAATCAATGATTAAAAATATTTTTAACCAACTCGAAAATGTAATTTTTTTCTATTTAATTTAATTTAAAACTTAAATTAAAATAGCCCAAGGTCCTGCTACTTCTATTTCGTAAAAAGAATTTAATATTTTTATAGATATAGTAAAAAAAATCCTTTGTTTTTTTATGATTAATTCACGCATTGGAATAATTGTTTAAAGTAAACATTAGCCGTGTATGAATTAGTTCAAGGAATCATATTCAGGTTTCAATAAATTAAAATGTTTGGCTGAAATTATAAATGCGATAAAAAATTTTTTATTTTAAATATTCAACAGAAAATTAAAATGTATACAGCTTGCATGCGAAAAACTAAGGAAAAACACTTTATACAGTAAACAACGGGATGAATGAATAAATAATTTCATTTTGAAAAGAAATATTCTCTAGAATGTAAATAAAATTTAGGATTTTATAAAATATATCATCGTCATTTTAATAAATAACTTGAACGTTACATATTTAATATTACTAAAGCAGACTTATTTAAAAGTAATAATATTATGATTTTTCCAATGTATTATTACATAGGGTTGAAAACACTAGTTAAATTTTACAATAAATGATTAAAAGTGAAAAAATTATATTGCATATATTTGAATAAAAATTATACATTTCTCATTTTATATTATTTATATATCCTCAGGAAATCGTTTAATTCAGAATTAATTTTATCTAATGTGTTGATTATCGTGAATATTAATTACATTATTAGCAGAGTTAAATTCAAACGAATAGTTTATCACTAATATTTTGAAAAACAAAATAAGTTCGTGATTTTTTAAGATAAATTGGAGAGTCTTTAAAGGCAGATACGATAATTTCTTTATCTTTTTTTCTATGTTTAATATTTTATGATAGTAAAATATTAACTATCATAAAATATTTTATCTTCAATTAACTCGTCAATTTTCGAATAATTTCAAAGTCATGATATCATTTTCATTGTTCACATGTCTTTGTTCTCAGAAGATTAAAGATATCTCAATATTTGAATGGCAAAAAACTGAATAATTGGGCCGTGTAGATGAAGTACTTTATTATTATAATATTTACGTATAAGTTATTATTTAATGAAACAATATATAAAAAGAGAAGATTAATCAAATGTTTTGAAAATTCAAATAGCATTATTAATATTTTCAGATTTCCAATGTTCTCGTATAAATAGAAAATATGTCTAATATTTGACCTTTAAATATACTTTTCAGATCTGAAGAATAGTAAATTTGATAAAAGTTTTAAAAAAAACAATGTTATTTAAATACAGAAAAGAAACAATTTTTTTTATTTGAATCATTTCCTTTAGTCTTTTGATTGTGATTATTTTATATTCCTTTTATAATTTTTTTAGTCTTTGCTTGTGATTCGTTTATATAAATATTATGGAATATTAAAATACTTTTTGTCTACCAGATGGTGCCACATATAATTTATTAAAGTTTAATTGATTAAAGATTAAAATGTTAAATTAACGAATTAGCAGATAATTAATTTCGGAAAAATATAAAATAATATACTGTGATTGAAGGCTTCCAATCAGATCTCCAATGAATAGGTATATGATTGAAAATCAATTACAAAATTCTGTTTTGTACAAATGCTAAATAAATCGAGTTAAATAACAATAAAATAATTTCTTTGTAAACTCACGTTAAAAACGTAGAAAATGCATTATTTGTAATTATTTAGTAATAATTTTAAAGCATGTTAATTTTTTTTATTAATATAGCAATATTTTATCTTTCTAACTCATCATCTAATTACAATACTTTTTCTATATATTATATAAACTGAAACCGTTATATTGTCCTAGTAGATTAAATATTTTATCATTATCTAATATTTTCTAATAGATTAGTGAAATATCTTGAACTGTTTTTAGAAATTTTATATGAGATGATAAATCTGAAATATATGCAAAATTATACAATTCATAAAAGATTCATTTTAGGACACTTTGCACCTTATAAAATCCTATGCCGTCTTTTCAATAACTTTTGAAGATCTTTTGACGTTATGTGTAAATATTTACTTTAAGATGCTCGAAACATAAACCCTCATTGTATTCGAATGATTTTAATATGTTTATGATTATTGAAGGAAAAGTAGTAAAATAATTTCATTCATATATTCTAAGGAATAGCATTAGACCAGTGACTCACAATTGCGACATTAGAACTGAAGAGAAACATCCAAAATTCGCCGAAGGCTTTGAAAGAAGTTATTTTTGATGGATTGGAATCTCAAATATTTGCACATAAGATTTTTGAAATTCACTGGATTGGATCAAAGAAACGTTCATAAGATTTATAAATTTCAACTGGAATATAATTCGCTTTAATGTAGGTTTCCTTTTGTGAATGCTTTGGGTTCCCTTTTCCAGTAACTCTAATTCCAAAAATTTAATTGAAATAAATTCAGTAAGAGAAAAAAAATTATTCGGAATATGGAAATGTCGATACAATTTGACATTTCCAGCATATTTCTGGTTAATCGAGTGTTGGAGAAAATTCAAATAATGAAGTTTTAGCTTAACCCTAATTCAAATATTACTTTATATCTAATCACAATTTATGATTCAGAAATGTTTTGATTATAAACCGAATTCAGAACATTTTTATAGACCATATTTGCTTCTTATTAAAGCTAATTATATTAAACACAGTTATTCTCAAATTTTAAGAAAATAATCGTTATTATTTCCATTCAAAATAGTATGTACGTTACCGTTAAAGCTCGGAAGCCGTTAATGGGCAGATTACCTAGCAAATCTACAGATTAATTAATTTACTCCGTTAAAGTGCGGAATCAAGAATTTTCCGCACATTAACTAGATAATATGCACATTAGCGGCCTTCGAATCGTTCAAGTTCAAAAGTTTGTTCTCTTATTTCCCTTCCCAATTCTTTCCCCCTCTCCCTCCACTTTCAGTTTGGTTTCACCAGCGTCTAGTCATCGGCGGTTGCTTTTATTTCTCGAATTTGCACCGGCTGCCTGTGCGTAGTATAGCTAATTCTGTTTTCAAATTCGTTTCTACCTGTTAGCGAGTGAATTTCCGTTCTGATTTTTTTCGAAAGCAGAAAATTTAGTCCCAAGTTTGCAAGCAAGCACCGAATTGGTGAATGAAATGATGAACAACTTCTTAGCAAACCTATTTAGCGAAGATTCAAAATCAAGATGTCGAAAAATTAATAAATACTAATATGTCAATTTCCTAAATTTTAATTATTACAGATATAATTTGCTGATACTCTGAACTGCGAGCAGGTGGCGCTGCCATCAGAAAGAACTCTGAGCAGTGCTGAAAGTTGTGTGTGAGAGAAAATGTAAGTTAACACGCGAAGGATGCAATATGCTGTGGCCAACCCTTTGGTAAAGTTTGTTTTCGTTTAGTTTCTTTCCCCATATTACTATATGTAAATAACTGTGAATATTAAAAATATTTTTCTTTGTAATTGCCTCGTACTTGTCTCTTACACGATAATATTTTAAACCGTTTTATTCTTTGTATTGAAGTTTTTCAATTAATTCTATGTGTTGATTATGCGATTGTATTAAATTGATTCTTTAGATATCAGAAAATAAATAAATAACATTTAATTTAAATGTTATTTATTGTTACTTTTGTTATTTATTTGATTAATAATGTTATTTATTTGATGCTGTTCCAGAAAGGATTTTATTTTCACTTTAACGAATATTTTGTAGGTAATGTGCAGATTAACTAGATAATTCGTAGATTGCCTAGGTAATTTGAGAAAGGAAACATTTACCGCACTTTAACTGATCACCTTACTTAATCTGCAGATTAACTGATTTCTGCACTTTAACGGTAACATGTATTTTTAGGATTTGTGATTTCAGAGGTATTTCGAATAACTGGAATGTCATTTAATCCGGATTCCATTAATAGGAGCTTCACAGCATTTTATTCAAAATTCAGTTATAAATTTTTTAAAGAGAAATTCATATCTAAATTTACCATTGAAGGCAGTTGAAATGAAAAAGGAATCGATACTATCTATAGCAAAAATTTCTTTAATAGATCATTTGTGTATCGTTTGTGTATGACGGACGATTCAAAAGAATTTTGGCAAGCTTTATTTGTGTAAGGCAGCTACATATATAAAAGTCATTTCTACAGTGAAACACGGATTAGCAATAGCAATGGGTAACCGCTTCAGGGCAGGAATTGTGAACGAATTAAGTAAAAGAAAAAAAATAGAGTATATAAAGTGTATAATTAAGGTTTAAGGGAGTATAAATCTGCGATAACTTTATTTGAGTATCAGGTAGTGAACAAAGAAAGAATATAGATGTTCTGGGTGCCATCTTAGAAGGCACAATGAGGACTACTGCGACGTAAATTCACAGAATAAGAGCAATACCTGGGAATGAAAATACTGACAGTCAGCTAATCTTGTAACAGATATGGCTCAAAATCTGATAAGAAGCGACATTTTAGACATATAATCTGAATTTTAAATATCTAGTTCTTTGCATTTTGTAGCTATCGAGTTCATTTGTATTTGAACAGTCAGCCAGAAAGACTTCTTTTCAATGGAAAGCGTACAAACTTTGGCAACTATTTACAAAATTGATCTAAAATCAAGTTACCAAATTCAAGCTTACAGAGAAAGTGACATAATTCCAAAAATGAGTGTTTCGAACTCGGGGAGGTTTGAATCATGGAGATTTGGCAAAAACCTCATACTCGAATTTCTTATGTTCATTATAATACTTCCTCTATACTTTGTATACGAGAATTAAAAAAAAAACCCTGAGCACCTCGTAATATACGTTTTCTAGTTCCTAGGGACTAAGCTAAAAAATTTAGTAGATCAAATGAATATAGGAAAATGTCTAATTACTGATACCATTATAGAAAACATAATTGAAAAGACAAAAATAAATGTAATGTTTCTGTGATGTCTAACTGCATTCGGTCAAGGATTACCAGAGATATAGATGAAATAGAAATAAACTCTCTTTGGAGCTATTTTTATTTCGATGATATTTATCATAGAAATAGAAATACTCTTGAGGAATTGCGGAAAACAAACGAATTCAAAGCAGTCATGAGATTGAACAAATTTCCTTTCGTTTAGATGATACAAATAAGGGATCGCTTGGCTTCAATGCGATACATATTTGAAACGTTTATGTCCATAATAGCTTAAATACTTATTCCTATCGGAAAGAATATTATAGTAAATGGGTTTTATAAAATATATCTATCTCTACTCACCCCCACCCCTAGATAAATATGAAATAAAATTTTTCACCATGATAGAAGTTTTCACATCTTACACTCATAATTTTGAAATATTTACATGTGCTCAAGCTTATGGTCAGTTTCTTTTAAGTAACAACCCACAATATCTTGTATAAAGGTTAACCTCACATATTTACGACACTGGAAATCATATGACATGTAAAATTTGTTTTCAAGTTTTGATTAAGTACAAAATCAAACAGATGAAACGTTGATTCTTGTTGGTACTTAAATTAAGTTCAAATTCCTAATGCATTCAAATTGATAAAAAATCGGCAACTCAATTTTAAACTTAATAATAAAAACTGTTAATTTCTTAAAACTGCAATACATTTTGAAATACATATTTTCAAAAGTTAAAATTTAAATTCTGATCAATTATATCAAGACCAACAGTGGGTTATTTTCCCCTTGAAGATGAATAAAAATAATAAAACAATACATTTTTATTTCAGATAAAAAAAATAAAAATAATAATAATTCTTTAAATTCTCTTATATCAGAGCCAAACTACTTCTGACTAAATCGATCCATTGAGAAAACTGTGATAAAATTTCAAAAATTGTACAGATGATATGGTAAGAGGAAGATGTAGCTTTTTCAAGCACGGGAATTACTGTTAGTATCTTGCAAATTTTCATTTGATGCTTTGTTGTTCGATCGTCCGTAATAAGGTTACACTGATAATCTTCGCAAGTCACAAAAGCTGAAATTTGGCGAATTATACAGGAATGCTAAGAATCCAAAAATTTTCTAGAAAATTTCTTATTAGTGTCTAAAGTGGAATAATGCAATGATTTTCTTAAACTTTGTACTAACCTCATGATTTTCTAAAGGGGATTCCTTTGTCTCCATAACAATAAAGTATAAGATAAAACCTGAAATATACGTCTCTGTCACTCATTTTTGATGACGCTTTCTATATTTTTTATCTACTAAAGTAAGAAATTGAACTATTCCGTTTAAATAAGCACATTTGAATAATGAGAATATTTCTCGATGAAAACATTGCAGAGCTTCAGTTGGGAAACAATAGAAACACAATGTTACCACAACAGAAAATGAATTCTATTGTTTCAATGATATAATATTTACTATTCTTCATTTAGACAAATGGAAATGTGACCGCGTCAAAGAAAAGCTACAATAGCATTCCTAATATTTGAATGATTCAAAAAAAGTTGTAGCGTACAATTTATTGATTTACAATTATGACCTTCTATCTATTTGAAAACTACGGTTAGGATAATGCAAATTTAATAAAAAAAATATCAAAATAAGAAAATTTGTACTTATGAAAGATGACCTCTTTGAGGCAGAATTCACGTACCACCACTTAAAGAAAAAGTTAACAAATACAGGGTATACAGTATATATAGTATAGAAAAATGTTATACTAAGTTATATGTATGTACATTCATACTTACCAACCACTACCAAGTTGACTCTCTTGAGCTCAGTGGCGGACCACTGGTAATCCACCCTACAGAAATAGGAGCCCGTGTCCTCCTCCCTAAGATAATCCATCTGCAGGTAGGGTACATCCCCTGTCACGTGGAATTGGACTCTGTCACTGTAGGTCTCATTGCGCATATGGGTGGCATTGGCCAGGTGTCTTTCGCGTGCGTCCAGGGTGTAGAGGGCCGTGACGCCGTCGTTCTTGTACCAGAAAATGAACTCGACTCCGTCGTCTTTCCGCTGTATCACATTGCAAGGCATTTTGGCACTGCCGTCCACGAGGGCTTCGACGAACGTCTCTGGAAGGGCTGGAAATGAACAAGATCGAATGTCAATTTACTTCACCCAAGGTGTTTTTGGTACTTTTCTGTAAGTTGAAATCAAGACAAAAACGATAAATTTTTACGACAAATCCCAAAATTTTAGCGATTCTTTTTTTTTTTTGGTCATTGCATAACTGAAAAATGGTACAAAATAGTCAATAAGAATGGTGCCAACATTTCAACTTTGGGATAAGGGGTGTTCCATTACAGAAAAAAGCCAAGCTTTCATATAAATGATTCATAATTATTCAAGGGGATATTTTAGATACGAATAAATTTTGAATTGAGTTCATTATTAAGAATATAAATTTAAAGACACTAATGAAAGGGTTGAGAGAATTAATTTCTAAAATAATCTGGAGAAAATCTCAGGAAAGATTTGATTTTGTTTCAGCAACATTAGATGTGCAAACAACTAATTCTCTTTTGAAAATTATGCTTCTTTTCTTTCTTAATCCCTCCCTTCACCTTCGTGTGTTTGTTTCAAAACTACAACGTATTTTTAACCTTACTTATCTGCATTTCCAATATATGTAAGATAAATAAGTTAATGTTCATAAACATTAGGTGCAAATTGTTTCTTTGAAATAAAACACAACCAATATTAAGACAAATCAGCGGATCACAAAAAATAGTTTGTTTGTAATTATTTGCAAGCGCAGCAATAAACGGAATTATTCCTTCAAAACATTTTAGAGTAAGTATAATATTAGTTAATTGAGAAATATTTGTTTATATTTAAGTTGAGAAATGAGTATGTACTTTTGAATAGTATTGTTATTAATAATTTTTGGACAAACTATGATACATAATTTTGTTTAATGTACAGTAATTGACGAAGATAGTCATTGTAGATATCAATATCAAATTTATTGATATCTACAATGACATAAGTATCAGCCAAATCGTCTTGCAATCACTTTCATTGATTTATGCCTTTTTTCATTAATTTTTATTCTCATAAAAAATTTCAAAACATCACTCTTTTTTTGTGGATTCAGGGATGTTTAAAAATTTAGAAATTTATCAATATCTCGAGATCAAATATTTTGAAAATTGCAATACTTTTGTGCTTTATTGTTTATTCTTTGTATGTCTTGAACACGTTAGAAAAAAATGCAATTCTTGTTTTCTACTGCCAGAAATTATGAAATCAAAGGATTTATTACGTTTAATTGATAGATAATAGAAAACTTAGATTAGTTTAAGTATATTAACACCGTATTTGGATGCATCACGTGGGTATTTCGATGTGTGTCTCGTAATGTTTAACCCAGTCAGAGCACAAGGACAGCAGATTGCTAGCGACTACTCTTTTTTTCAAACATCCACACCATATCAAAGGAAGGAAGTTTGGTTCATGATGTCAAATTTATTTGAAAATGGCAAAATCAGACTGATTACTAACACTGGGGACTCAACAAGTGTTAATGGAAGAAAATTATCAAATTTTATAATACATCTCGAAAATGAAGAACTTTGAAGAGAAAGCGACAACATGAAGTTCCCATGAATTTTCGTATTTTCAGTTCAGTTCACTTATACTAATGTCCCATTTTTAAAACAACTCTCTGGTTGTTTTAGGACGGATCTTGTAATTTTGAACCGAAGTCAGATGACGAGGACGACATCAGAGCAGGCATTTTCCTCTCCAAATTTTGCACCACCCTAACAGGAGGACGTTTGGGCCCAACAGATTTAACATACACGACGTTTCTTCGGTGGAATCAGGTCTCAAGCCTGAAACACTCCGGCTGGAAGCCGAGACCTTACCACCAGAGCAACGTGACCAGAATTTTCTTAAGAAATAAAATTTACGAAATTGCGCTGCGATCGCTTACGCCGAGGGTTTGACGAAGGAGAGGTACGGTCAAGTAATTTTCTTGATATTTTATTTAATATTGAGAATGACAGAGCAGGCCGCCATTAATAATATATCTAGAAATCATGAGCTCTATAAAATAAAAGTTGGCGAAATTGAACCATTGATGAAGATTGAACATTTGACTTTATCGGTAATTTTAAGTATATAAATATGTTATGGAACTCTCAAAGAATTTAATTTCTTTTCTGACATATGCTGCAGCGCGCTTTAAAGAATATTAATTTTTGTTACAGAATTTTCTAACATTAAAAAAGCAGCAAATCCTAAATTGCAAAACATTTCAAAAACACCTGATTTTAAAATAAGATATATTAATTGAATTTTACAAATTTATCTTTGTTGAAATTTAATATATATTTTATATGCTCTGTATTCAATTCAAGTCAAGAAGTTTCTAAGTTTGAAGGATTTTTAAATTACTCTTTTATATGAAATCCTGATATAGAACAACTTATTGCTTCCAGACAAATTTACGTATTTTCTTTCAAATAATTGTTTTCAGAAACAAATATATTCATTAAACATTTAAGCTCTAGCATTTTGGTAAATTAAGTCAAATCAAAAGAATATTTAATGAACTAAATTTCTATAAATATATTTAACAGGTTATAAGACATTATTTTACTTATTCAAGGAATAAATAACTTTAAACTATTTTACAGAATATTTCACGTCATTTCCGATTTGCATAGAAATTGAATTGAAAATTATTTATTCAAAATGCCAAAATCAATTGAAAATTCTAATCAATTGCTTGTTTACATTTTGATGAATGTCATAAATATATTTACAATTTTTTTAGGAATAACAAATCAATTTTGGCATTCTTTTGCATTATTTTTTTAAAACTTAGGTTATTAACATTTTGATTGTGGCATTTTCATGATGAATTCTATTACACATCCAATAAAGGATTTTTGAATTTTCGTTTCAAAATTTGATTAAAAAAGAATATGCTTTTTTTAAAATCTATAATAATAAATTAAGTTGATTTTCAGCACAATATAGTTATAGAGTTGAAGAATGATACCCACAAAACTTGTAGATTGTTATCGAATGGGAATCGAAGGAATTGTTTTTGGTCATAGAGGACAGTTAACCAATTTGTAGTATACAGAAATGATCAAACATTATTATTTTATTACTTGCAAAAAGATCAGAAATGCAATAAAAACACAGCAATAAAAACATTGGCGTTTGAATTTGTTTCACAATTGAGAAAACGTTACTACAACTGACGGCAGAGAGGTTTCTACAATTGAGAAAATATTGTAGCACCAGAGTAAACAGATTTTAAAGCCTTTGTATCTTCTAGGATAAAAATACAATTTCAAACAATATAGTAGTCTTTTTCTATTACACTTCTGTGATTTTTTGAAAACATTGAGCATGTGAACCTTAATCCACTTAAAGGCGAATAAAAATAATAATATGTCGGTGCATTGGTCTCTAAAGAATATTTTCTTATTCAAACATATATGGACAAATTTTTTAGATACCAATAGATCGCCACATCCATTAATAAAGAGATATATATTAACACCCTCCACTAAATGGAAGTAAATATTAAGCCTGTAAATCTCTATGTATCATGTCATTAAAAGGCATATAAAAATTAAGTTGAACGATGTGTGGAGTCTAAAGAATTGTTTTCTTTCTTAAACTTTAATGAACAAACTATTTAGACGCCAATAGATCGCCAAATTCATTAACAAAGGGAGAGGTACATCATCCATTAAATGGAAGTAAATACAGTGTCT
>JAPMOR010011657.1:90417-104150 GCA_026543865.1 Argiope aurantia
CCAATTATCTTTGCTGCTTTTGCAATTCTCAAAACACAAAAATAATATTCATAACCATTGTGTTAAAATAAGTTTAGTGTATTTTAGGAAAGGGGGATATGGTGTAAGCATTTTAAAAATTAATTCCAGTTATGTTAAAAAAAAGTTCACTTTAGTATTTCGGCAAAATAAGACCTATACTAACTTCATAAATCATGTCCTTATTTTAAGTAAAAAGAAATCACAAGAATATATTTTTTGTTTTATAGAGGTTTCTTTTCTCACCTGTAAAATTGAAATGTTTCGAACTATAAAATATAAAACTGAAAGCTCAAGATAATTTGGAATAACTGCGTAAGCGAAATTTGATATATAAAAATAAAATAGAGCTATTGTTAAATTATTATATTATTTTTTATTCAAAATTTCTTGAAGTGAAATAGGTAATAAGGGGGTATTCAGATGCCCAAGAGTATAAAAAACTGGCATAAAAGTTAAAATAATTTTTGATAAAAGAATGCACTGAAATCTGTTTTCAATAATTAGAATACAAAGTTACTTGAGTAAGAAATTACTTGCTAACATTACTTGATTAATAAAATTCATCACTATATCTATAAATATTATTTAAGAATAAAGAAATAATTAAAACTCATTTCAACAAGTACACATTATACAATTAAGTATTACAGTTCAACATGCATTAGTAATTACATAATTAGGAAACTTCATAAATTGAAAAGTTCGAAAAGGGAATTAAGTATTTAACACTGTACCCGTTATAATGCATTTTTTATCCTCTATTATTCTAACTTTTCTTTTCTTTTGTTTTCTAGTGGAATTTTATTTTTTTCTGGCAAGTTTTGCATAAAAAATTCCTTTTTATATCTTTTTTTTCTCTTTATATGTTTGTTTTAGAGAAAGAGAAAGAAAGAAAGAGGAAAAAAAAATATAATGAAAAAAATTCAAAAATAAGATATAATAAGGAATTTTTGAACAATAAGATAGAAATAAATGCATGCATAAAAATAACAAGTAAGAGCTTAACAATATAAAATTAGTAAAAATATATTTTCAAATTCTTTTGATGCAATGAATAATTTTATCCCACATAAGGGAGAATTAGCGAATTTTTCGAATTCTTTGTCGGAATTTGACCACAGTCCTGTCAGGTGCGTTTCCTTTCAATTTATTTTCCGACTTTTGTCTTTGAATAGCACTTTATTACTTTAATTCGAAATTTCTATATGTATTGATCGTATGGTTAATTTAAGCTTATTCGTGACTCTCAAGAAATGTGTTCTACATTAGTATTTATTTTTGGAATACATCAAAATTTGCTTATTTTGAAAGCAGTTACAAATAAATAAATTTGTCCATTTTTTCTCTTCGGTATTACATTGACCATAATATTTAATATATTTACATGCATATGAAAGCAGCAGTACTAAATATGTCTTCAAATTATATTGCGATATAAAATCAGCTTCTATTCAAGTAAATCAACATAAAAAAAATCCCGTTAAACTTTTTTCATCATACATTTTGCCTTATCAATAAAAAAAAAAAATCTTCAAAATTAACTATGAAAATTTCAATTAATTTGATAATCATCTTCAAATATTTAGTCTTTCATTAAGTTACTACAAGAAATAAGCAAATATATTACAGTTTCTATTCAAATGAATCCTAGTTTGTTGGAACTGAAATTTAAAAAAAAAGGATTTCAAAGATATATTAATCTAATTCAATTCGACTCTTGAGTTTTCAAATGTAAACGAAAAATATCCGAAAGTTTTCAGACGCTATCCTGAATGTCTTATACAGATTTCTGGAAAATGTTAAAACTACTTAAAGCGTCTTTTAATACACAACGATTCAAATTAGTTTCCTTTCAAGCATCGTCACGTATCAAATGCCTTTGAATCATGAAATTTTAATAACCCATGCTTTTGAAATGTTACATTTAAATGCCCCAAAACATGAATGTAATGTCTGAAGCTGGTATTTACTATCAAAGCTAAAGATCTTAATAAAATAAAAAAGAAAATAATTTTAAATACAATTTTGGATAAATGTTTGCCAATTTTAAAATCGTCAACATCATGGTTGTCAATAGAAATAGCTTTTTTTAATTATTAAATATTAATTCCTAAAACGGTTTTATTAAATCGGCATGTATATGTATGAAATAATCCACAGTGGAGCTTTGCTTAACGAGTTTAATTCGTTTCTAAATCTTTTTCTTAAAGAGAAACTCACTTTAAGCGATAAATATATTTGCAGTGGAATCCGTAAAAAATAGAAAAATGCAAAATTTAAAAATATTGAAACAAATTTATAATTATATAATTTACTATTTATAAGGCATGTTTTTTCACAAGAAAGTTGTCTGAAGACATTTGTCTGTAGCTAAGCTTTAAAATTTGGCAAAAATTAGACTCAGCATTATCATTAAATGATCATCACCCTAATGAGGCAGTAGCACGTTTAACTGCTGCCTCATTAGGGTCTTCTTAACAATAGTTTCCTAAGCTTTCAGCATCTCCCTTATTTCAGAGGAAAAGTATTCTGTTAAATCTATTTTCTCCGCAGCTTCTTGCTGTGACACAATATGCAGCTAGCTCTATATGTTCGTCGGTGGTGTGGTTACGTTATCCATCGATGTCATTACCTCCACCTCTAGTCTCATAATCTTAGCCATAGACATACTTTCATCGATTCTACTTTTGTTTATCTGCATGAGAGGAGTTTTGAAACAGAATACTTATTACTTTTAGGCGGCATCTTTGTATTTTTTTTAACTTCATATGTTTCAGTTTCAGATTTTTTTTATTGTACTATTAATCGTATTTTTAAGATCATATTTTTTATACATTGTGGCTATTATTTCTTACGTTTGATTCCATTCATTTATGCAAAAAGGATGTAGAATTTAAAAAATTAGATCAACTTTTTTTTCTTTAAATTTTTCTACAATAAAGAATATAAACTAAAATTGCGTGAAATTATAACTTAAAATATTTCAGTATTTCTTAAAGCACTGTGACTTTCTCAAAACAAATTTATCATTATAAGAAAATTAATTTACTTATGAAAGTCATTCCCCGGGGGGAGCACCTCGAAAAGAGGACGAGATGCTTCCGGCATGGTGGTTGGATCTCGCCACTCTGCAGGGTACATAAATAGGTAGGGATCTGGCTTCTTCCATCGATGACGGGACGTGCTCTCTTCGGGAAGGGTTGTACAGTGGCCGGTGATGGTCATTAGGACTCAATCAGAGTTTCCGCTAGTGTTGCTGTTGCGGCAGTCCGGTCATTCAGTACTTATTATTCGTGTGCCTTCGGCGGGTCGGAGAGTCAATGGTATGACTTATGAAAGTCATTTTTACTTCATTTAATATATAGCTTTTAATATTTATCTGATTAATTTAATTTAATATGTATCTTTTTTATATTTTCCTTCAAGAAGCGGAAACCTCTGAATGTGATTATTTCATTCAGAGATTAATGAATTTATTCTCTGAAAATTAATTATTTTTCAGTGTTCGGTTTTCATTATAAATACTATACTACAATATCTAGCACTTAAACAAATAAGAAAAATTAAATAAATAATTATAATTTTTCTTTGCTTAATATCGTATATCTGATATTTTATATCATACTAACAGAAATCCAATTTATATATCCGGAACAAACAAACAAACAAAAAAAAAATACTGAACGCTTGACAGAAATACAGCGATTAGCTTTTTCAAATTATGGAAATATCGACTTATTATCTTGGATACCAAGTAAAAAGCTATCACTTTTAAATAGGAGTAATAATTGGAAAAGCAGAAAACTTCATATTGCGAAATATATATTTATTAAGGGATATATATAAGACAAAAAAAACAATGAAGTATTAAAAAAATATTTTGGGTTTTATTTTGGGCTTCTTTATTTTTTTTAATGTTTTATTAGGAATAAAATAATTTTTCAAAACCTTTTTCCCATTAGCCTACAAGCGTTTCAAAAGCAGCAGCATTTCCCGAAAAACTATATAAAACCACAAACACACTGTAACTAAATTTGTTGAGCAAAGATTCAGTAAAACCTATTTACATTTTAAATTTAAAATTACTTTTCAAGATAAAAAAAACGGAATCAATTTTTGAATTAAAAATATTTATGCATTTACTGAAGGGTTTACTCTTTAACACAAAAGCTCTAAAACAAATGATTATCCAAATTAATTATTTTTGCCTAACATGAAATAGCTTTATGCAAATTCATTTCAGTGTTCACTTTTCTGACAATAATGGCGAATGCTACTAAGTTATTAAACTATAATAATGATGATATTTTGCAATTAACAAAATAACTCTCATTTAAAAAAAAACGTACTTTGGATTATATATCAAATTAAATCAAAGTTGAATTACATTCTAGATAATGCAAAAATTGACTTCCAGACAAACATCGGTCAACTTTAAACCAGGCAAGGAAAGTTAAACATTTATCTTATTATCTCTCAGCCCTATTTCTTTCAAAAAACATAAAATTTTATGAATCTGTTGCTATTGACGATAAGCGAGGATCGAACTCGCAACCTTATGGTTCGTAGCCGCGTAGCATGACCACAAGACAAAAGAAATTTCTCATGTCTCGTAACTGTTATCTGGCTTATAAAGCGTCACCCCATTACTCCCCCTCCAGTGCGTCGGAGGTGAGACGAACGGTATTTTGTCCTGTTTTTGTTGTTATTAGTGGTGATATATTGGTTGTTGCGCCTTAGCCATTTTTTTTATTTATTAGCTGATTATTTATCAGCTGCATTTTTTTTCTGATTATTTATCAGCTTTTTTATTTATTTATTTATTGGCTGATTTTTTATCAGCTTTTTTTTTCATTTATTTATTTCTGGTAGAGGGCGCCACAACAGTTGTATGAAGTTTGCGCATTTTCGTCACCGGGTCACCAATGTTGCTATTGGTGATAAGTGAGGATCGAACTCGCAACCTTATGGTTCGTAATCGCGTAACATGACCACAAGACAAAAGAAATTTCTCATGTCTCGTAACTGTTATCTGGATTATAAAGCGTCACCACAAATCTATAATTTGCGAAATGAACAATTTCATATTATATTAATTTGTTCTTTATTGCTAACATTATAAAAGGGTGAATAAACGACAAAAACCGTCACTCTCGTGCTTTGAATTTATGCATAACTCATAATTCACCCGACCGGCTTAAATGTTTTGATTTAGGAGGTCGCATGAGAGACATTTACTTCACACTTAAAATATTATTTTTGACAGCTTTGTAAAAAATAAATGTGTCAATAATTATTATTTCAATATTTTTATGATTTTCAATGCATAATGAATAAGTCAGTCGTTTCCCATGGCACAAAAGACTCAAATAATTTTTTTGTATTGTGGTCATTCGCGGATTTTGATTTGTTTGCTTGGACAACTTTACATGTTTTTTCGATAATCAATAAACTGTCGTTCATAAAAGCAAGCGTTATTAACAAACATATTATAATAGACTACTGCAAAAATATTTTAAATTCATTTCATTTTGAGTTTGATGAAACGAACTTCAAAAATCTTTAAAGAATTGTTTACAAAATAGATTACTTCCTTATTTATAGAGTTTTGGCATCAACATCAATCTCAAGAATGTTTAATGAAACGAAGGCCATAAATGTTATTATAACAAGCTCTTTATTAAAATTGTAATACTTTTTTTCTAACTTTCCAATTTGAACAAAAACAATAATTTCATTTTTCTGTTTGAATTTTCCATGAAATAACAAAAAATAATTTTTTAAAGCAAGTATCTAATATTTATCCTTGTTTCATGAATCGAAAAATTATTTTAAGCTGATTTTATATCTAAACAAATTTTGGTCGCATAAAAGAAAGTTCTTCAACTAGAATTACATTCTATAAATTTTTATTTGCACTCAAGTGAAGTGTATTAATGATTATATATCACACAAAACGAAAGCCAATTTACATTTCAGGGCGCCACAAAAACTGATCCCCAAACCGAGCACACATCGATCAGCATCACCCCCAAGAAGGCAAGCAAAAACCTTCCTGCTGTCTTATCGGGGATCTCGACTTGTTATTTCAGTTCCTGAGCAGTAGAGTCTCGCAAGTAAAAACAAGGAATCCCATTAGCGACAACAGAAACTGATAGCGTAGCTTCCGCTGCAAGACACATATTTAATAGTAACGCTGGCTTCCGAGGAGAAGGGAGATTTTGGAATTCAACTTCCGGGGTTGTGCAGCAACAAAGAAATAAATAATGAAAATAAAAAAAGAAGGGGAGGAATGAATGAAGAAAAAGAAAGAAGGCTCCGTGTTGGGCGTAGAGGTGAAAGTGGCATTTGTATTCTTTGAGGCTGATATGCATTTCTTTCTAAAGGGACAAACCCCCGAATTTGCAAGTAGATAAGGTACGGGCCCATTGAGTAGGAGGCTTTGTGGAAAGGCAAAAGGACTATTTACATGGCTAAAGGAAAAAAAGAAGGTCAATATTGATTCAAGTTGCTGGTTTATACACGGGAGGCAACATCTTGTACTTTAGGATTTAGATACAGGTTTTCATATATAGAAGAAAAAGATTTCTAAAAGAGAATAAATTAAGATTAAAATTAATCTGATGTTATAATATTCAGATACGGAAAGAAATTGTTTATTAGTATATAGGTATCTGCCTTAAATGGCATCCAATAATCATATACTAAGCCATTACATTTAGGCATATTCTTTGAACTGGAAAAATTAAATGAATTGAAGTATTATATTTTATGCAGTTTCGGTTATTAGACGCACTGTTGAAAAAATTATGAAATTTCAATTTTTGTGAGATTTACTTTTTTATTCAATTTTTCTTACCTATATGTGATTATTAGTAAAATATTCTTGATATTTTAAAATATAAAAGTGATGGAGATTTTGACGGTTCACAATCTCCAATACCTGATTTTTAAATAAATAAAACCTCCTTGCTATTGATTTAACTTTATGTTAGTGAGTATTAACAATTATTTACTAATTAGAGATGAGCTAGAAAGAAATATGTTCTTTTTAACATTTACCATAATATATTCATACACCTAATCTTTCATTCATCATCTAACATACATTCATACTCTCTTTCGTATATATTTGAAATTTCAATTGAAAAAGATACTACTCTTAAGCGATTTAAACTGGTATGAGTTATGAAATTCTAAATTCCATTTTTAATACCAATCTATGGCCACTTGAGCAAGAAACATCCGTTGATTGGTTGATCACCTTTGATTTAGCCATTGATAAGACTATAGTGATCGTAGCGCCATCTTGCATTCATGTTATTCTAAAGCGCTACGTATCTACTTTCACTAATACAATCTATGTTAATACTTCGCCCGTGGAATCCCCGTTCTATGTATACGTGCGCTAAGCGGTGATGTTACTATAGTTGTTAGTGAAATAAAGAGTTTATTTTTCTAATTGCCACGAAGTGCTTTATACAACACTCTACATGACCAGCACCACAATGGTGACCCGGACGTGACTTAACTTAAAATTGACACAAAGACACAGACTTAAACACAAGACTTAAAATTGCCCCAAATAGCAATATTCAATGTTTCATTGCTCTCGGTCTTAGTCGCGGAAGAGTTGAACTCTTTTCGTATAAAGTGACTAATCACCAAGAATATTTCACTAAATATATTCAATAAAACCGATGGGATTGCAAATAAAAAAATCATAACTTTTTATGCAATGTCTTTATTGTCTCAAACAATATAAAACATGATAGTACAGTTTTTATAGTTTGAAGACAATAAAAGCGATATTTATTTATTAAAAATTACGTATGATACATTTAAAAATTTATCGACTGAATTTTTTTCTCAGTTGACAATTGCTTCTTTGTTAAGATTGTGAATTTTCATGCAATATTTTCCAAATTATACGTTTTATCCTCGTTATTACAACGTCCTCGTTATTTTGTCGACTAATCGCCCTATTTCATGATTCAATATGCTCCAACTTTATGGAGTCGATAAGTACTTCAACCAGTAATGAAAACAATCATCACATCTATATAAAAATAACGTATTTCTGAATCTACCTCAAAAATGATCTAAACGAATATGAGTTTTACATTCCTATGTAGAAGAACATGTAGAAGAATTCTATGCTATGGTCTCCAGAAACTTTTTTCGATAACTGAATAACTGATAACATTCTTTCGATAACTGAATTATTTCAAGAAGATTTCAGAAAATATTTCTCGAAAATACCGATAAAAATTTTAAATTGCATTGTCTTTTTTTTAATCTTTTATATTGCAATATATCTATTCACCAAGTCTTCGATGGCAAAACTAATCAAGTTTCGTCATCCCTTCAAATATTAACTATAACACATGGAAAAATTTCGAAAAGATATGATTATCCGATCCTCTTTATTGCGCCCTTGGTTCCATACAAAATGATTACATACGTTTTTTCGAGATTGTCCATAGCAATCAATAATGGCCGGAAACTAAAACGGAAGTTATGTTAGAGCTAAAGAATAGAATAACGTAACTAATAAATTCACATTAAAGAGGACTTCAGGGAAGAATTGACGATAAGACCAAATGGAGAGACGATACTTTAATAAAACAATGCTCAGAAAAAACCCAAATAGTTTTTTTTTTTCAGTAATAAAGAACATTGATTGTAACCGTGTAATATTCATGATTCATTCCGAATCAGGAGACCTAAGCCGCATGCAGTTAAAAAGTCACCAAATTTGGTAACAAATCTCTTAACCGCATTCTCATCTGTAGCTTCAGATTTAATGTTTCTTCTCACAGATTTTTTGAGAATCTTTTTGCTTCTTTTGTTTAGTTAGTTTTGAGAATCTTTTGTTTAGCACTTTCGTTCGTTTTCTTCGACTTGGGTCAGATGAAGATTGCAATATACAAAAAAATCTAGAACTCACACTCCGTCCATTTTTCTTACATTTGCATTCTGAGGTTGTTCATTATTTTTTACTTTATATATTGGCAGAATGTGAAAATTTCCTCAAAAATAGCTCCGAATCTCTTTTCTTATAATTGAAAACTTTAATTATATGATAATTCATTTTTTAATAATTAAGTAGAATGTAGGTTGAAGACTATAATTAGAAAAAAAAAATCGAAGCTAAGTGTTTGGTATTTGATAGCATTTTAGTGTAGAAATTAAAAAAAAAAGACTGATTTTAAATAATTAGGTATTAAACCACCAAATACTCATATCTATTTATAAATTGTTTTTGAATTGATGCTGTTTTTGATGGATATTATTTAAGTCAGTGTAACAATCACTTAAACGCGTGTCAGAAAATCTGCATAATAATTAGGCAGTATGTCGTTTGGATATTTTAATTATAAAATAAAGTATTCAATTTCAAAAATAAATTCTAAATTTTTAATTTAATTCTTTGTAGAAATGTGATGTAGAAATTTAAAAAAAAAGACTCGTTTTAAATAATGATATCTTATAGACATCAAATATCTATATATAATTATCAATTGTTCTGGACTTAGATTATTATTTCTGTCAGTGTAATAATGTATGTGTTAATAAAAAAAAAAGATACGGAATCGCTTAAAAGTGTATCAGTAAATATACATAATAATTAGGTAGAACGTAGACTGTAATTAGAAAGAAAAGTATACAATTTCGAAACTAAATTCTAGATTTTCAATCTAGTGTTTGGTAGAATTTTGGTATAGAAATTTTCAAAAGGTTCGCGTTTTAAATAATTATATTTTAGAGTCACCAAACAATTCCTATCTATTTATAAATTGTTTTTGAATTGATGCTGGATAATTATTTAAGTCAGTGTGACTTATGCATATATAAATAGATACGGAATCGCTTAAACTTATCTATATAATAATATATTTCATTATTGTATAAGAACGCTTTACATATGATGGAATAAGAAATTTTTAATACAGTTAAATTTCTAAACAATAAAATATGCATAAAATTATATGAAATAAATATTTGAAATGGCAGAATGTTTTTCAACTTATGTAATTATTATGCTTAAAACAATGCAGATTTTTTTCTGAATAAAATTATTTCAATAAATATTTCCTCTCTTTGACAGCCTTTATTTGGACGAATTTGCAGAAAAATGACGCAATTTATCATGGAAAATAAAAAATATAGCATTTCTCAGATTTGGAAATCATCCAAGTTTTTGTTTATGAGCCAGGCTTTTTTCATCAAAGTAGGAAAGAAATGAAAAAAAAAAATAGCGTCTAATGGAATGAAAATCAAGGTCAACGTCTAAAAAAGAACACCGGAAATCCGTCAGTGAAGTAAACTCTTCTAGGAATGCTAGTCTCAGAATTAGGAAAAACGAACAATAAAATACAAATTCTTATTATTATTCCAAACATTTAAAAAATCAGCTAGAAAAGAAAAAATAAATTGATAAATCAGAAGCATTTTTTTCCGTTTAATATGTGTATGAGGGTTACATCAGGTCTTTTATTTTTCTCATATTCTTAGCCAATAATAAAGAGCTGATTTTGTTTAAAATATGAAAGAAAACATCTCGACTCAGATTTCTGCAAATTGACACGGTCTGCTCTAATACGTCTGCACTGTCAAAGGATCACTGGTAATCTAGAATTTTCTAGTAGAAACATTCTAACAATAACCTTTGCAAATACTGAGATATTTCATGTTTCATAATTATTTTCAGTTCAGAATGTCATCTCGTCATACTTCATCTAGTCGACGTCATGGAAGCTCTGAGAATCATAGAGAACATTGCAATTCCACTAGAAAATCCGAACAGAGTACAAATTACAATGATGATGATCTACCTACTGGATTTGGGCGGGTAAGTACTTTTTGAATGATGTTTCACTTATATCTCTGCAGTTTTGTCCCTTGTGCTAATTTATGGGTAAATATTCTCATTCAAAACCTACTCTTCTTGTTTTAAATAAATATTTCATGTTAATTCATTATGCTCCTTATTAGAATTCTGAAGTTTAATATATAAAATGTACCTTAGTTGTAACATGGTTAATATCTATTTCTGATAGAAAGTACACATTGTTCGGTTTTGTTATGAGAAACAAGTGGAATTGGTTGAACCGTAGTTTAACCCCCTTCTTCGCCAAGCTGCGATATCTATTTCTGATAGAAAATACACATTGTTCGGTTTTGTTATGAGAAACAAGTGGAATTGGTTGAACCGTAGTTTAACCCCCTTCTTCGCCAAGCTGCGATAACGCGCCAAAGCTGGCAATCTTTATTATTCACTATAAGCGGACATCTGCTCCTTTGCTTTTGAACATTTCGCAAGACCGTTGTTGGTGATTTTTGAAAATTGCGCCAAGCAGGGGATTAAACTTTGGTCGTACCCATACTTAAATAAAAATAATAGCGGTTATCAAAAGGTTGTTGACGATTCTTTGTTTAATCGCTCAATATTCATCTTTAAATATAAAACCAAAAAATATTCTTCCAGATTAAATGCACAATTTTATTCACAATTCACTTTTTATACAGTTAAAACATAGTGGTGTAAAAAGGAAAACTTATTATACTTCTGCTTTCGTCTAGCGGCTGAATTACTTGCGCATGCTCAAAGTTAAGCAACCGCGTGGAAAGATCGGCTTCACAAAGTTCTATTTGGCACTTTCAAAACTTATTACCACAAGCTATGAAAAAAACAAAAAAAAACAAAGATGCTTACTAGAATAGATGTAAATTTATTACCAAATAAGTGGTAGGTTTGGGTAAAAGTGGATTAATAAATCTTAACTTCAAGTCATATCTTGGATAAGGTTCGTTTTTTGTAAAGAATATTTTTACTAATGACCAATTTTTGGTATCACTTATAACTGAAAAATCGATAATGCATTCGTATCTCATGCATGATTCAGCCATTACAGATTTGCCAGCAAAGATCGTCTAGACAATTAAAATACACCATTGACCTTTTCAGGAATACGTTTTAGAAATGAGAGGCTTTACCTTAATACTGAGTGTAGAATATGATCAAGTAATGAAAAACCACAAATTAAATGAAAGATTATCACTGACAGACCTTGATAACTAGTTTTAGAGGCACTGAAATCAAATAAAAAGCATAGACCAAGACCCCAAAGAAACTTTGCTGCTTTAACAAAAGAACCATTACAAAATGTTTTTTTCATAATGTTTAGTGAAGATTCTTCTTATCCATTAAACAGTAAAATACTGAATATATTCTGAAAAAAGCAAACTTTCTTTAAAAATTGTCAATTCTTTTAAATATATATTTTTGTGTAAACGAATTTGAGACTTAATCAAAAATAGCTGTTATAATTTATATGATTAAAATTAATTTTCGAATTTATATTTGTAGAATAAGTGCAGATCAAAGTTACTACAATCTCCATTTAAAGGAATAACACTACGTTACGCTTTTGATAATCTTGTAAATATTTTTGATTTTTTAAGAATATGTGTAAAAATTTCAAAATTAAACATGGCTAATATCAGTATTCCCAATAGAAATTTAGAATTGCATACGAGCCAATAAAAATTAATATTCAAAATCAATCAAAGCTTAAACACTCCTCTACAGTATTCAGAGAGCAAAATTTATAATATATTTAATTATTTTATAATTATATACTATTTTATAAAATTGACAACAAATAATAATATAAAAAAATTTAAACTAATAATAAAAATTTATCAGGAAATAATTTATATTTATTATTTTTTGTTTCATTTTTAAACGTTTAACTTCCATACATAACTTAAAATAATTTAATTTTATAAATATAAGAAAACGCATTTATTTTTTAAATATAAGAAAAACGCTATAGAAAGTTTAATAATGTATTATATAATCGTTATCATCACACATTTTTATAATTAATTGAGTATGTAGAACAAGTGAATTTTTTGAGTAGCAAAACATAGGGAAATTTATTACAAAATAATTGTATTTCGCACATTTAAACCTTGTTCAATATACAGATAAATCAATATTGTCAAATTCTCTTATATTCAAATTGCCAGAGAATAATTAAAATTTTTTATAAAAATGATTAAAAAAAAAGAAGTAACCGAATAGGCTTCAGAACTTCTAAATAAAGCTGCAGTACAGCAAACAAAAAGAAACATTCATCTAATTTCATACAATTTAATGAAAATAATAAAAGAATAAAATAAAGTTTTTTTGGTGTCCTTAATTATTTCTGAATATTTAATTTTGAAAAATATATATTTCCATTTTTAATTTTTGCCTAAAGGAAATTTAAATCCTAAATTAAATAATAATAATAATAATTTATAATTGGCAACACATTTTTTAAACATCCGTTTAAGAATATAAAAAAAATGAGTTCTTGTTCTTAAAAAAATTTAGGTCTTAAATGAGTGTATTTATTGTTTGTTAATTTTCTCCTTTAGGTACTTTCTTATTGAGATTGTATTGGTTTTCATTTTTTTTAAATCTCACCCTTTTCCATACATTTATTTATTTAAGTTATTATAATTTAAAAAATTAATACAATATGCACACTTTCTCACTATTTTTTTTACATAAATTAATCAATGGGAAAATTTAATAAAATTTGTTATAAGCTCTTCAAATTGTTATAATTTAATATAAGCTCTTGAATTTTACGATTTATATTTCCTAGTAAAGACGTCATTAAAATCCTTCTAAATTCTTTTAAACAGAATTTTGA
>JAPMOR010011657.1:106443-196484 GCA_026543865.1 Argiope aurantia
GATAACCACCTCCATTGGTTTTTAACTTTCTAGTAGCATACAAAGAAGAATTATAATCATGAAATCATTTGAATTAGGGATTTCGATAAATCTCCATGTTTCTGATTTCCCAAAAGAAAATAAACACGTTTTGCACCAAATTTGTAGATATCTATCAAATGCAATCCTTTCAGACACAGTTCGTCTGTTTGATTACAATTGAAAATGACAATTAGAAAAGGCAGTGAACTGGATAGATAAATGTTCGGTACATAGATTCAAAATATATATACCTATCAAAATCTGAAAAAAAAAACAACTCATTAATGAGTTGACAGCCTGTCAGTCCGTAATTTCATATGCATGTAAATGCCATAATTCAAAAGCGCAATGACTTAACTCTTAGCACTCGGAAAAGTAATCATAATAAAATAAATTTACTTATGACAAGGACTTGTTCATTGCTCCGAAAAATTAATATACATTTAAGTTATATTTTCCCGAATTATTTTCCATGTTTTCTTACCATTTTGTTGGTAATTTTAACATTAAAAAATAAACAAGTAAAACCTCAAAATGATGCACCATCTTGAATGGTGAGTGAGAATCACCAGCCGAGTGCAAAGGGTTAAATATATGATATTCGATAAGTAGTTAGTTCTGTTATGGTAATTATATATTGTGGTGGAATGAAGATCATAATGATCCGCGCATTGGAAGCAAGAAGATTTGTGTTTTCGGGGGCATTTCTTTAATGATCACAAAACACGAAAAGACAAGACATTAACGCGCCAACACCTCAGAACAGCATCATATCTCATTGCAATTACAATCGCAATGCACTATGGGATGCGTACCTAATCAGACATCGTCATCTGTTATCCAAAAGAGAAGATAGAGTAATGCAACTGCTACAATATTACATTTTGGTCTCAATAGGTAAGAAAAAAGAAGTTTCGAAATACGCTTGTGGATTCTTGTGCTTGTGTATTAACAGCATCCCAGCGATTTAACGACGAAAATAATACCAGAACTCGCATGCTAATTAACTATCGTTCTATATTTGAGTAACTATTATTAGCTAATAGCATGCAATTAATAACACAAATACAATTATTGGTATATGAAAGATTTTGGGGGAACCATTTTTCGGAGCAGCTCCCGTATACGGCCTAGTGGCGCCAATTTTTTCGCCAAGAAGTCGCCAATAATGCGTGTTTAGCATGTTGCGATTCTTAACCGGAAGTTTTGAAGCCACGTTAGGCTTATTTCTAAGACTACAAAATGCACTAGACTATAAGTCAGGGGGTGGCGATGCCCCCCTTTTTACTTTAAATAATTCAAATAAATGTTGTGATTATTGACTAATTTTTGAAGCCATGTTTAGGCTTAATCCTAGGACTGACAAAATGCACGAGCGTAAGTCGGGGGGGGGGTATTGAAATATTTATGATAAAGATCCAAATGAAACGATTTGTTTAATTATAAGTATAATGAAGCATGATGAAATGCTCAAAATTAATATTAAATGATGATGACGAAATTATTTTTTGCTCCGATTTTTAAAAATGATTTCTTAATTTTATGCTGAATATGTTCTCATGAAAACGTTGATATTTTTTTCATTTTAAAAGAATAGTTTATAAAAATTAATAGCTGTATATGTGAGCTGCTCCTTATAAAAACACATAAAAATACTGAATATGTTCTAAGGTTTCAGGTTACCATAAAGAATACATAAGAGGATGACGGCAACCAGAAATTACCGTTTATCGCCAAATATCTCGCCAATTTGGCGAAGGCCGTATACGGGAGCTGAGCCCATTTTTCCTGATTTTTTTTTTGTAATGTGACAATCAGCGGCGCTTTGATCTAATATCTAAGAAATTACAGGTAATGTATTGTAATAGAATTGGCCATATTTTATTTTTTATCCATTATTATTTAGAATGTGGTAGAAGAATTGAAACGGGACAAAAATACTGTTCTCAAGAGAATGAAGACTGCATTTAAAACGAACCCCCTTGGGCAGCTATATCTGTGTATCAAATATGATCGACAAGTAAAGGTAAGAAATACATTGCTAATATTCAACTAGTAGTTTCCTATTGCTTAATAAGAACGCAATTTCCCTTTAGTTTTAGATTCAGTCCTAACAGTGTTATATAAGATATTCTCAATAATGACAAAATCCATTGCTTAAGTTGAGCTGATATTAAGAGGCCGTGCTGGCCTGGTTTCAAGATCTGGACTTCTGAACCAGAGGGTTTCAGGTTGGATCGAGACCCTATTCTACATAAGAATCATCCTGTAAGCGAGTTTGGTGAGCGTGAAATCCGTCTGGGCCAAATGTCCTCCCACTGGTGTGGTATGGAAGTTTGGAGAGGGAGTTGCCAGCTCAGGTGTCACCCTCGTCTTCTTACCGCGGTTCAAAATTACGAGGTCCGTCCCAAAAAAGCCCTAGTTATAAAACATATAACTGAACTTAAATTCTAAAGACCGCTAGACGGAGGGAGGGCCGCATGTATGTAGACAAGAAAAATCATATATTTAGTTGCCAATTAAATAAATTTGAAAAAATTACAAATTTAATCAATTATAAAATATATGATAGCATTTTATAAATTGGTCAGTTTTTTTCATTATTTTATTATGTTCACTATGTTATTAGAATATATATGTTGCAGTGAAAACCCGAAATCAGTCAAAACCAGAATTAACTAGGTAAAACTCGTTTTAACTAACAATGCTAGGGAGAACCCGATTTCTCTAGTCATTTTCTCTAGTTTTGCCTAGTTAAAGTCTTATGATTATAGACTTGTTGCTTATGAAATTTACAAAGCAAGTGCAGTCATCTAGTTTTTTTCTTGTCGGAACGTGCTTGTGCTGGTTTATTTGCATTTAGTAAAGAAAATGTTAATACTTTTTTGCGCCAAAAGTAGGAACAATGGATTTCTTGAGCAATTGCAGTTGTTACATAAAAAGAAAAACCCAGAATAATTTAAATTTTATTACACGTGATGAATACAATACTCTTTTATATGAGGTTGAAGAAGCGAAATCTACCATCAGCAAGACTTCAATTTAGTACCACATATAAAAAAGGTTTGACATTCTCGAAATCAATTGGGTAAAAAAGTTTTTTCCTTCAAATGAGTGCCTAAAATATTATTTACCAGTTGAAGAAATTGTTAATGTTATCGAAAGTGCACATGTGACCATATGGCATGGTGGTAGAGACAAGACTTTCACTTTTCGATGATTCTATCTCATTAAAGGATGAGTGCATTCCTGGAATTCATCGTCATTCTTTGACCTTGATTTCCGCCCTATCAGATACTTTTCTTTGTCCAATTTTTTTCACGTGTATATGAATACAGTGTCTTTTCTGACCGTATTATTTTAATTCAACCCGTTAGTAATCCAAGTTTACCTTATTATTGCCCCCCCTTTAACTTTCCTTACCTTCTCTTACCCTATTTTGATGAATTAAACCCATCCTAACGCATGCGCACAAGCGCGGAAGATGTTAGCATCCGTTGGCTATTATTATATTATATATATATTAACGTCCCGTTTGAAGCAACACTAGGGCTATTTTGGGACGGACCTCGTAATTTTGAACCGCGGTCAGATGACGAGGACGACACCTGAACTGGCACCCCCCTCTCCACACCACACCAATGGGAGGACGCTTGCCCATGACGGATTTAACGTGCAACAGACCCCCTTACACGACGGTTTTTTTTCGGTGGAATTGGGTCTCGAACCTGAAACCCTCCGGTTCCGAAGCCGAGACCTTACCACCAGGCCACCGCAGCCCAAGCATCCATTGGCAAACAATAACTACTGAGGTGATGCCTTTTTTATCGATGTGGGAAACATGTCAACAACGACAATAAATAAATAATAAAAATAATTGGGTTCTAAGTATCTTATTCACTCAGAAATGAATAGCTGATTATTCTAATAGCTAGAGAAATCGGGTTCTAACTTGTGCTGTCAGTCAGAACTCGTTTTCTCTAGTTAACTCGGGTTTGAGTCTTATTTAATATTTTTCAATCAAAGATTTGATCAATTCAATTTCAAAACAGTACAGTCACCTTCAGAAAAATTCAGCATTAAAAATTGCCGCTTCTTGAAATAAAACAATGTCATAGTTCTGAATTTTTATCATGGAAGACTTGGCTTCTTTTATTAAAAATACCAGCGTTTCTAAAATACATATTTTATTAATTATGATTAGAACATCTGAAACTATATATAGAAATTTATTTATCATAACTTTTCAGAGGTGCATCCATTGACTCAAGAAGCATACAAAATATTTCTTTACATCTTTTAAGATATTTCTCCATCAGAAAGTATATACCTATCATTAGAGTTTTAGAAAAAAGTTTTTAGAATATGATACGTTTGGATAAGTTATATTATCATCCATCTTGCTTGGAAGCAATTGTGTTTTGAAATTCAACCAGATGACAAGACACCTGAACAGGAACGCCCTTCTTCAACTTGTTCACCAAACCAATGGGAGGACGTTTGACTCATGAAGTCAGATGTAACAAGTAATAGGTGATAGATGTTAAGTGGAATTGCAGCCCTGTGGTCCCGAAGCCATAGGCCATACTTATAGTGGACATCTTATATGTTGACCACAGCTGTTAATGCAAAAAAAATGGTATCTCTTATCTTGCCAAGATCTTTTCAATATACCCTGATTGTATATGACAAATTGTATATGACAATGGCTGATAAACCCTGATTATAATTGACAATTTGTATATGACAGTGGCTGATCATACATAAACTCAGTTGTGTATACCTTACCGAGATCTTGCCACTGAACCAGAATTATAATGGACATTGTATGAATTGTGATTATTAATAAATAAATAAGCAATAAATAAAATTTAATGTTTTTTTAAATAAAATTGCATTGTCAAGATGTTGCAATTGGGACACGATTGTAATGAATATTTAATAATTAATAAGTGCTGTCAAGATATAAACTCAGCAATACATACCTTTCCATTAGGACTCTATTATAATGGATGCCTTAACTTTTAACTCAAAACGGGAGTCAAAATGACTCCGCATTGTTTTAGCTCTAATTATCACGTGACATTTTGTTTATTTAATGTAATAAAATACTGCATTCCACATTTTTTTTGTTAAATTTGAACGGTTATTGACATTATTAGTGTGATTCCGTAATATTTAAAAGAAGTAAATACTCATTAAAAGATATGTTCTATTTTTTTATGCTAAGTTTTTATTTTTAGGTTTGGATTCGGAATTTCAAAGAATGTAGAGGATATTGCATAGGATATGTGGTCGCGTTTGACACTCACTGGAATTTAACTCTGTCTGATGTTATTGAATTTTTCGCCAAGCCCAAAAAGCGAAAATCTCCATTTCTGCTGGACAGAGAAGTTGGCGATGCTTTACCAGAACTGAAGCCGAAAGTACCGAGAGTGAAGAAGCAAAGAACCCCTGAAGAATTAGCTGCTCTGAGAGCTGCAGAGGAAGCTGCAGCTGCAAAAAGGAAACCGAAGAAACTGAGATTCAATGAGCATCGTCATTTGAAACTACTTTTTATCCGAGGAGACAGTATTATGATAATTCAATTTGTGGATGAGGAAGGTTAGTCTTAGCCTGAAAGGTTCAAAGTCCAATAAGTCATCAGAAGGGTAATTAATTTTATTTATAAATTTTTAATTATTAATTAAAGATGCTGCTTGGATAATACTACTTTTAATTTTTTTATTATTACTTTTACTACCGTTATTTTTTAATTAAATAAATACTACTTTTAAATTTTTAATTAAAGAAACAAAATTAACGTTAAAAAATGCATATTCATGTTACTTTTTTTGTAGTGAAGAAATTCGAACTCGAGATTTTTATGAATCTGTACGTTTTAGACTTCTCTGAGTTAAAAAAAAATGTCTGAGATACTCCAAAGCACTCCAAACAAAGATACTCCAAAGCACTTTCAGCTAGACGGTTAAAATTTGATATATGGTATATGCATCAAATTTGCAGATTTCTGCCAAATTTTGTGTGGAATATGCTCAGATCAAGCCCTTCTGCTCAGCTGCTTGAATATAAGTGAACATATAATTGTAAAACGAAAAAAGTAGATAGATAAAATTGGTACATAAATTTAACATCTATAGTTTAGACACCTGCCCAATTTTAAACCAAATCAAACTGCGTTGCTTATCTGTTGGTCTATACTTTCAGAATCATATAAGCACCATAACTAAAAAAAACAATGACGTAAATTCATCAAATTTGGTATGTGATTTTGTGACTACAATTTTAATTCCATGTCAAATTTTTGTTTCCATCAGTTGGGAAAAACTCGTCTAGATTACAAATTAGATTTTTGGATACTATTAAGGCATGTCAGGGATTAATTGCCAAATAACTTATCAAGGATGATATAATACATTCTGTAAAAATGCTAAATTAATATTTCGTAATTATTGCAAACCAATTCCATGTAAAGTGTTCTCTGGCATGCCAAGTTTATTAAAGAGTATGCCAGAAAGTTTTAGCGAGACCACTCTCGCTGGTTTTCGCTTAATATAAACTTTATGAGAATATTTGTGTTCCTTGTTTGTACATTTCTTTTAAAAAACTTAAATGATTGATATTTCTGAATTCAGATAAACTTACTATACCTTAAAACTTTTTTTTCTCGGAAAATTCATTATTAATTTGTTGTGCATGGGAAATAACTGTTTCTTTCAAAAGGAGATTTTTATGAGAGATAAACAAATAATTTGGAGTTATTCATTATAAATAAACTTTCTAGAAGTTACAAATTTTCTTCAAAATCAGGAAATAATTTCTATTTTCTTTTTTTGGACCTGTTTTAAGAACCCAATGGTTAAAAAACAGTTTTGAGGTCGTTACGCTATCTGCAAATTAGGACATTCATGCTGGAAAAAAAATGCTTCAAGGCTAATTTTTGCTGTGATTCTAAATCAGAATATATTCTTTAGTATCTTCAACGTTATTTAAAAATATTTAGAAATATTTAATGTGTGCAGAATAAAATTTGTAATGCGAATACATTCTTGCTATATAATTATTTATATGAAGAGCAATAAAACAATCCTTAGGCATTTTCAGGACAAGTTTTCAGAAATTCTGATTAAATATTTAATTCGACCCCGAATGTGTTTCAAATAAAAACTATTATTATATATTACAAAGAGTCACAAAGGTTTTGAATACATTTAAGAATAACCACATCATGTTTTCTTTAGATTTTTTCATGTTTGTAAGAAAATTTTGAAACAGTACATTTTAAAATAGTTTTACAGAGAAATAGTTGAAAACGATGTACAAAGCTGCATATACAAGTATTAAATACGTTAATTTCTAAGAAATGGCTTTCAAAATTTTTAATTAAAAAATCTATGAAATTATTATTGTATTTCCTCAATAGTATATTATCGCGCAAAAACCATTTTTAAGAAATTTTGAGCTCAAAATCCTACTGTGATAAAAATCATATTTCTGTATAAAAAAAAATCCAATCATATTATTTTTAAAAAATACGTATCATTATTGTTTTAGTTACTGAATTAATACTCTTGCTAGTTATGTCAATATTAAATGCATTTATTTTTCTGCGTACGTGTTATAGAATTAAGAATACATTTCTAAAAATATATAGACAAATCAATGTCTAAAATATCAAAATATTTTGAATAGAACATCAAACATTTTTATTTTTATTTATTCATGTTGCCATATTAAGCCCATTGAAATAAATGTTCAAGTGTCTCGGGAAAAAATAATTTTTCGCGCTCTTTAATTTTATTAGTATATAAAATTATATTAATTAGTATATAAAATAACAAATATGTGTGTGTGCTTGAATTTTTTTTATATTTATAGCATATTTATTTGAATTAGCGATGTATTTCAAGTATGTTGTAATCTATATTTTTTGCGGAAAAAATCTTATAAAATCTATAAAATGTTATTAAGATATTTAAACTACTTCATACTTACCTAAAACCACGAAATCAAGTTAATGATGAAAATATTTATTACTGATTCTTAAAAAAACATAATTTTTAAATTGTGTTTGTATTTTTGACAAATTGCAAAAATTAGGAAATAAAGTAACTGTTACAATAATATAAATTGTTATGTTTTAGCTATTATGATATTTAATGTGTTTTAGCAAATTATTTATTTTACTGGTTTTAATATGCTTTTTTTTTCTTTTTAGATCCAAATGAAAGAAAACTTCTCAATTTTAAGGCAGGAATCGCATATACATGTTTTGTGTGTAATTTTAAGGATGAGTATAGATGCATGCCTTAATACTTAGTACTGAAAATTTTCTGAATATGCATTGATATCTTTTTTTGCAGAGCGCTCGCCTAAAATCCCATTCAATAATCCATTTGAAATAAATCTATTGACCACTGAACTTTTTTTATAGATTTAACTTCTGTTTAAATAGATAATTTGCTTAAATTTCTCCTTAAAGATTTATGATTATTTTGTTATTATTTAAAAGACATTTTATTCATCTAGAGCATAAAAAATTTTAAAAAAAATCAGTAAGATCTTTGAAAAAATAGTCCAGGACTCATATTTTTTGATAAAATCATCATAATAATCACTCATTTTATTTGTACATGAATAATAATTAATTTATTTTTGTTATTTTCAGAGTAACAACTTAAAATATTGCATTCTTTGTTGAACATAATTGGTGTATATGTGAATTTTCTGCCTGTAAGAGTCGTAATAAAATTTGCTTTAATAAATCTCTTGCATTGAATTCATACAAATTATTGATTTACAAATGGACACAGCTGTGCTATAAACTCGGAATTAGAAATTTTGAGGTATATCTGCTTTTCCAAAACATTACTAAAAAAAAACAAAAAAAACCTGAAATCTTCTATTGCAAATTTCAAGTTATTACGTGAGGACTTATTTGTTTTGCTGTATAGTATTTGGTTATTGGGAAGATTTTTAATCTATATTTGGTCACAAAAAATACATTTATAAATTGAATTGCTTGAAATATTTTGAAAGAAATAGATTGGGCTTCCTGGTATAATATTTCTGCAGTATTTTTTATTAATGTGGTTAGAGGCTATTAAAAATCGAAACTTCAAAGTTTAGAACTCGGAATGCTTTCTGATATTTTGCATTTTCTGCGATCCCGAATGAAAGCCAATCTCCATATATGCCATGGTCTTTATTTGGATCAATCTTTCTGGCATTACAAATCTCATTCCCAAAATAGTATCATGCTCTTACATGATAAAGAACGCATTCCATTTTATTTTCAAAAAAATTTAGCCATTTTTTGTGTATCTAAAAATTTCAAATGCATTCTTATTGCTTTATAAATTAACCGATCTGCGAGCTACACGAAATTGATTTTGAACAACTCTTTGAGGCAGTGTGTTGCGATAAATAAATTGAATGAACAACCGTCACATGATATTTGAAATAGTGAACACAGGAAATGAGTTGATATTTGAGACAATGTATTTCAAGCTGCACATCTAGTGAACTTCATCGAAAGAAAGTAAAACTCAAACGGTTATCAGTTCTATTTACCAATCCTTTGTTGACATACCATCATAGCTCATTTTCTAATGAAATATTATAAAATTATTGAACTATCCAATTCGTGCCAATTAGTGATTTTTAAGAGCGCCCAGTTAAATTTCGAGCTATAAGTTTAATCATTTATTAAGTGTTATCTATTTCAAATTTAAATCTTGAGGCAGCTGATACCAAGGCTTCCATAATAATATGAATTTTGCAACCATCAAAATTTTTACCTAGGCAGTTTTGCTACTTCGTCATTACTTGCGACATCAAAAGAAATTCAGAATTTCCCTTGTTTTCAGTTAGTATTGCGTGAAAAAGCAGTAAAATTTCTTAACATGAACTAAATTCTTAATTCGTACTAATCAATATGTACTAAATAAAAAAAAATTGTCATTAAAAGTGTCATACTAAATAATTTTTATAGATTGCATATACTTCCTTATTAAATAAAGCAATTTTGCAACGCAGAAAAATTAACAATTCATAAAGATGAAAAGATTCATAAGAAAAATTAATAGTTAATAATAAAAGCTGATTTTAAGAAAAATGATAGACATTTTTTTTTTGAGAAAAATTTTTAATTGATACATTTGTTAAGCTTACCTCCCATTGATTTTCAAAAACCAGGTCATGATTTAAAAAAAAAAAAGCAATTTCCGCAATGAAAAAAAAAGCGAAATGAATAAACAATTTATGAAGAGCCTTTAGGGTAATTTGAAAATAAAATGTTAAGAAATATCTCCAGGTCATTTTGTGGTGAACAAATATATTTAAATATTCTTTTCTGATATAACATCTTTAGTAAAATTAAAAAACTACACACAATAAACAGCAATTGCATTAAGTGGAAATTAGAGGAAAATAAATATAAAACCGAAATAAAAGCTTTAGATCTTGAAACAAGATGAGAGAAAACGTAAAATGCCATTAACATTTTTGCTATCATCCTTACCTACAGGTGAAGTGAATATTCTACTTGAGATAAGCGGAACGAAGAGGTTGCAAAATAAGGATGATCACTAAAGCTTATTGATGCTTTTGACGAAGCAGTCTTTCGCTTCAAAAACTTATGGAATAATTTGGTAACGGAGAAAATAAATCTTTCATATGAACTAAGCCATTTCAAATATTCTTAAAACGATAGACAGTTCCAACAGAATCATTAGTAAAAATGGAATTGCTTAAGATTTTTTACGAATTTCGCTGTATAGTCCGTTGCAATTAGACCGGAAAACGGCAAATAGGAGAAAAATATACTTTTTTACTTTTGACAAATATTGCTTTGATTTTCAGAAGTTGAGAACCGGTCATCTCTGAGGGGGGGGGGGATCTTCTGTTATATTACTCTTCCTTAAAATTTGAAAACATAAAACTGTAAATCGGTTATATCTTTTATAAAATGAGTCGTAACTCGAATTTTCGTACATATTAATATTCTATTTATTATATTAATAGATTAATTAATGTTCCTGACATAAATTAATCTATACTAATTTTGGATTTAAATTTATGTCTGAACTAGTTTACCTGCAACAAAATATTTTGCATAAAAATACCAGTAAATGATTTTTTTTTCTAAGCCCAAAACATTTAATTAAACGTGAATTTTCAGATGTAAAAAGAATATTACTTAGCTAAATATTCAAAATTATGTACTGTTATAATGTTTTATCAGTCATGCTATTCAAAACTTTACTTTTTAACTTTATATATATATATATTAAAAATTTGTGTGCATTTTAATTTGAACGATAAATCATTTCAGAGAATTTGAAATCGGATCTTTCCAAGCACCAACAAATGTAGAAATTTCTACAAACATAAAATTTAGAATATAATATTTTAAATTAAGAATTCATGACTGTTTTAAGTATGAAAAAACATCTACATTATTCTTAATATAACTTCTTGTTTTAAAATACTGTAGTTATTAATTTTCTTCTGTATAGACAATTTAGAATAATTTTATTCTTCTCACTATATAATATCAATATACTTTACAACAAATATATTCTGCTTCAATATAAGAACAACTTTATTCTTGAAAGTTCTTTCAAATAGTAATACATGCAGGTTATATTTTATATAAATGCATGTTCCAACAGATTTTAATGCACATATAGGAAGTTAATACTACTTTAGTGGACCATTTGAGCTTCAACAGTTGTACACTGACTTCCATTTCGAAACTGATGTATTCGGACTATACCCCTACCATGTTTGTACTTAGTACAATGGAAATACCAACGTGGTTGTAAGGGGGCAACGGCAGCCTTTGTAAGACTTGCTAGTTTATTACAACAGTCATATTTCATCGCAGTATTCTTCATACTATTATATAATGCAATGATAAACCTCGTTGTCTCGTTCCATTATTGATAGAATACATATTCTATTAATACACATATATATTATATAATATGGTATGTCATTTTATGTAGAATTATAGTCATTAAAATATCTGAATAATATCTTACAAGTATTTTGGCTAAACAAATTTACTGCCTATAATTTTCCATTTCCATATAAACCTGGAATTGTGCTACAACTAATCACATGAAAGAAGCACTATAAATTATTGTCATACTGCTCTAAATTATCATTATACAGCATTATTCAATGGCTGCAATCTTGATTCTACATAATATTTTTTATTTACTTTTATAAATATTTTAAAGTCCACATTAAATACAATTATTAATAATGATTTTTTTGCTGTGATAAAATTGAAACCATCTTTCATCAAGGCTCTTAAAGCACATGCTTTTCCGCCGTTAAATCAGGGAAAAAATATTTTCTTTGAGTAAGAATATTTCGAGAATAAAAAAATATAATTTTGATTTTTATTTCGTAGTATAGGATTCTTTTATTACACATTTGTACTGACGTATTTTTAAAATATTTTTTTTATGGAAAAATATGTAAAATATTCAAATAAATAAATAGGCAAGACAAAAAAATCAAGCATGGAATATTAACCTACTATGATATTTCTAGAAGTTCGAATTTCTTTCCGACTTTATCCATAAGAAGAAAATTCTTGTTTGTTCTAAACCATTCTCTTTTTTAAGATCATCTGAATTACTTTCCTCAACACTCTAACAAAAAATAGGAACTGTCCATGGTAAATAGATTGATACTCTTCCTCTGTGTATATGTCACTTTTTTCAAAAAATTTTAAAACACTCCAAATATTATCCAAGATTTCTTTTCTTTTTTTTATCTATAAAAGAATAAAATTCTTGTTTGTTCTAAACCGTGCTTTTTTTGAGAATCTGAATTAATTTCCTCAATACTCTAAAAAAAATTAGGAAATGCTCATGGTAAATATACAGGGTGTTTTAGAAACCTTGACCGCGGCTTTTATTCCTAAAACATTGATCACAGAAATGTACTGTAGATTATAAAGTTGCGTAAAAAAAGGTGCAAAATGTTATGAAATCGATTAAAATTTTCAGGGGATTAAACTTCAAAAGAATACAAAATTTTAACTTTTATACGGACTCGTAATAAAAAAATTCCTAGTGAGTAAAATGTGCCCCATCCTCTAATAAGGTCATGTACAAAATTTCAGAATTTTATCATAAAAACTCTCCAAGATATGTTAAACTAAAATGGGTGAAGGGTCAATCACAAATTAAAATGCAAATGTTTACAACTACAGTGCAGATGACGCGACGAAGGAATGCATCCTAAGGAAATAAAATATGCTTTATATCTTTAGTTTTAAATACAAATTTTAAAATCTATGCTTCCTGAAAAATACTTTGAAATTTTATATCATGAATTACAGAATATAACTTAAAAATAGCACAGGCAATGAACTTCTAAAAACACTTATGAAATCTTTCCTTTAAGTTATTATTTCCACAAATTTTTAACACTTTTGAACCAATAAATAGCAAAATTATTATTTATTTATTCAATCATGACTTTCTTTGTTAATTTGTGTATGGCCCCTAAAACACGAACATCCGACATGACTTTTCCTCTTTGCAAACTCATATCCAGGCACCGAAAAGTGGTTTAAGTCAGCATTTATGTAGTTTCATATTTTTGAGACCTTTTGTGATAAATTGCTGAAATTTTGTACATGACCTTATTAGAGGATGAGGCACATCTTGTTCATTAGGAATTTTTTTTTTATTGCGGGGTCCATATAAAAATTTTAATCTTGTATTTTTTCAAGTTTAATCCCCTGAAAATTTTAATCTATTTCATAACCTTTTACACCTTTTTCTAACGCAACTTTTTAATTTACAGTATATGTCTAGGATCAATATTTAAGGAATAAAAGCCGTGGTCAAGGTTTTTGAGACACCCTGTATATAGATTAATTCTCGTCCCCTGCATATGTCACCTTCTTCAAAAATATTTTGAAATACTCCAAATATTACCCAAGATTTCTTTTCTTTTTTTTTTATCTATAAGAAGAATAAAATACCCGTTTGTTCTTAACCATTTTTTTTGATCATTTGAATCACCTTCCTCACACAGATGGTAAATGGATTAATACTTATGATCTGCGTATGTCACCTTCTTCAAAAATATTTCGAAATATTCCAAATATTATCCAAGATTTCTTTTCATCTTTTTTATCTATAAGAAGAATTAAATTCCCGTTTAATCTAAGTTATTCTTTCTTTCAGGATAACCTAAATTAGTTTCCTCAGTATTGAAAGAAAAATTACGAAATGTTAATGTCAAATAGATTAATACTCGTTCACTGCATATGTCAACTTCTTCAAAAATATTTTGAAATACTCCAGATATTACCCAAGATCACATCATGTGAAAATGCATGTAACATTCAATTAACTAATGAACCCAGAAATAGTTTTTTTAATGATTTTTCATCCCGGAACTACTTTATAAATGCTCAACTTCAGATCCATCAAATTAAACCAAGAACCAATAAGCAACCTTTTCCTGAAGAAATCCACCCCCCTTGAAACATCCTTAGACACACTCACAATGCCCTTTCCGCTTCGAATATTATTAATTACCCATTCAAGCATTTAACAAGAAACAATCATCCTATAAAGAAAGCAACACAATTACTTCCTCCGTCCAATGAAAACATTCCAAAACCCGTCATTTGGGCGGAAAATAAACATTTGCCACAATATCCTCTTCATTATTTGCTACCCTTGCCAGGTTGTAAAAGCCCTTAATTGAAACAATTGAGGAAAGCGGTGATTGCTGCCATTGTTATTATTTTGTGCACATTATCATTTTTTTGGTACTTTCTTTCTGGCTGTTTAACGGATTTCCTCTGCTGCAGAGGACGGCTTAATAATGTACTCCAATCTTCCCGTGCAATGGAGAGTGAATTCACTAATTATGAAATGGCGGTTGTTTCGCATATGCAATTACGAAGATTACCCTTAGGTGGTGAGATGGAGGCAGGGGCATTACCGAAATTAAAACAGGTGCTTTTTATTTACGAGCTGGGGTAATCATTATTTTTGTCTTCCGTCTTTGCGGTGTGTCTTGACAGTCAGCGTTATGAACGAGACGCTGGATCGCTTATTAAAGATGGGGGACACAAGAAAAGGTTTTACATCTTCGCGTGTCTCACAAGAGTGGTTTCTCTGAGGTGGTAATTTTTCTGAATTATTTCATGGTTGAAACGGAAGTATTTGGGAGATAATGTAATAAAGCCATGGAGTTTTACCTTGGATTTGGGAGAAAAGAGGTCATATAAATATAAAATAATACAAGGTGATGATATTAAAAATGTAAATGAGAGCAGTAGTAAATGCCAAATCGTGTGGAATGCTGCTGTTTAATAATAAATTCCCACAAAGACATAATTCAATACTAAGAAAAATTCAGCAGAATCCGTAATCATGCAAAACAGTTACGCTATACGGATGCAGTATAGTAGAAAGGATCTTCGCGTGCCTCACAAAAGAGGTTTACTGAAGTGGTTATTTAGCTTTTTTTTTTTGAAAAAAAGTCAAGATTAAAATGTAAGAATTTGTTGATAACGCAATAATACCATGACGTTTACTCTGAATTTCGAAGAAAGAAAAAGGACTTTTGCAAATATACAACGTTACTATCTGGAAGACCAAACTTCGCTTGGCAGTTTTTTTTTCCGGAGAAAATATTTAGATACGAATTACATACTGATAACATTAAAAAAGGCTCTAATAGTTAGTTATAAAAAATTGCGTGTAAAATCGCGTTTTTTCAGGAAAGATAGTTATATAGATAATTTTAAAAAGCAAAAATATTAAATATAAATGTATAGGTAAAAAATAAAGCAAAAAGCGCGACTCGAACGGATGCCCCGCAACACACGCGTCATTCCTGTTTTCTGCACTATACTGCATTGCGAGGCAGAAATTGAATATACTTATTCCAATAAATAATTATAAAATTTTTTTGGGTAAAATGGCGCTTCTTCAGGAAATACTTCTATATCTATAAAATTAAAAAACAAAACCATATCTAAATATAAAAATTGATCCAAGTCGTTAGATAACAGTTAGAAGAAATAAATTTATACGTATATGTACAAGAATTGCTCATTTAAAGTTATAAGATGTGATAATATAAGAAGTTAGGGTCGAGAACAATAGTAAATACCAAAGCTCGTTAAACACTGCTAATGAGTAATAAACTTGCACAAAAACATGATTCAATATTGAGAAAAATTTATTTCCGGAATGTATCTTATAAAAATCTTCTTAGAAATCTTAGTTTAATATGGATGCAAGACAGCTGTAAAAATCTCCTGAAAAAATAATTAATATGAATTTATTGAAAATAATTAATATAGTGTTTAAATCATGTCATGGCCAAATGGAAGCATTTAGAAATAATACATTGAAACCGTCCGTTTATCATGAATTCTTAAGAACAAAATTTATCTTAATATAGAGGGCGCTGTTATCAGAAATAGAACAAATGCCAAAGGTAATGCTATAATGCTGTTAAATAATAAACTTTCATAAAAAAACATGATTCATTATTAAGGAAAAAAAATGTGTATTAAGTCTGTAATCCTATAAAATATTTAACTTTATTGCAGATGAAAGATAATAGAAAAGATCTTAGCGTGTCTCACAGAATAGGTTTCCTGAAGAATTGGTTTTTCTAAACTATTTCATAGTTAATATAAAAGTTCGGAGACAATAGATCCCGAATGGAATAATTTACTATGAATTCTGAATAACAAAGCTTACATAAACACAAAATAATAAAGATTATTGATATTAAAAGTATAAAGATGTACAAAAGTATTATTAAATCTCATACAATGTAATCTCTTTTCTATTAAAAGGCTCTGCAATAGCAGATTTCAATAAAGAGAGAATCCTTTGTGCGACTCGAAATCATATAAACTCATATCAACTTAAATCATGTAACTCAAACATATTTTATTGAATTTCCAGAAGCATAGAACTCTTCGGCCTAATCTAGCCGAGGAACAAGGTTCGGAGGACAAAAGTTAGATACAGGTTTTGCACTGTGCCTATGTATATATAATAATAAAAAAAGGAGATACGAGTAAATAACAATAAAAGGCGAAGATATCAGAAATTTAGATTAGATTTATTGAACACAATAAAGCTGGTTGATAGAGATTTACCTAATTTATGTCTAGGAAACACAAATAAGGACCAACTTTCGCTGCAAGTTCTGAAGAAGAGCACATTCATTTATATATGAAGTGCTACAAGAAAATACCGAACTTCTACTTTATTTGAGTCCTTCAATTTTGGACTCGGAAGTATTAACCGAAATAAGACTAAAGAAAACAATAAACTAAAAGAATTTAATTTAAACATGTTAAAATAAACATCTAATGAGAAATTTTTTAACAATCCGTAATTTTATATTATTAAATAGAACATGATGAAATTTATGCTCATTATGCGTAATATTTCGATAACTCATATGTTCTCTGAATAAAAACAACTTATTTTTCCATTTAAAGTTAAAAGCCATTTGATGAGCCTTTAGGAACTAAAAATGCTCAAACATCAGCAATCGGAACCGTAAAATTTCGAATACTATTGAACATAAAATCAAAATAGTTCCTTTGTGGTTTATTCTGTTTTCCAATACTTACATGATAGGGTTGCAGGCCATTGTTTCACAGAAGACTGTTTCGTTTTATTGTACGAACCGTTTTTTTCTTTGTTCTCTGTGGTGCAAATCGATATTTTTTCCAGCCGAACTGTGATATAATTGGCTCTTTAGTTAAATATCAAACCCAAAGCTCTGTGAAACATTTTTTAAAAAATCTAGAAAAGGAAAAGAAATCAATAGTTGCTTCTTTTAACGTTTTTTTTAACGTATTTATTTTTTCTTTTAGTTACGGCGAGATTTCAGAAAAACTTTTTTTTAAAAAATAAAGGAGGATTCGATTTGTCATGTACACATAAACAAAAATGCACTTCACTGATTTTTCAGACTTCATTTAGCTTTTTGTAGAACTTATTTTTTCCCGTTAGTATGGCACCATCCCAAACGCGCCAAACTATGACGCCAATACATCTGAATATTAAGCTTGGCTACTATTTATACTACGTTGCAACAACGTAAAACTTGGAGACAACTGACGCCAATATTATAGTTTTGAGTCGAATGGTGTCAAGCTAACTGGAAAGTTCCAAATTTTGCTTCGTATTTCATGCTTTGATTAAGAGTGATAGAACTAAGAATGTGTTATTATTCTTTTGATAAAATCTATCCACAATTAGAACGATATTTGAAGCAGATATGTAGTATTATTCTATAATACTAATTATTTTTAATTATAATTATTTATGAGAGTTTTTATTAGTTTTCCATTTTGATAATCGCATGATTTAAAGCAACATCATTAACAATTATGTATTACGAAAAGTAAATAAATCGAATAATCCTTTCCCATTATGCCGTAGATATCTTTAAAAGTCTATACTGGATATAAGTAGCATAAATGATAAAGAATGATATAATATTTCCCCCATTTAAGTCATTACGAAAAAGAATTTGGTTTTTAAGCTTCGTTTAGTTTAATTTTGAATGGATAGCGAATTAAGTTTATACAAAACCGGTTTTCAAATTTAATATTCCAAAAAAAAAAAAAAACCGACCGGTTTTAGACGGTTTTCGAATCTTTGTCAAAAAATAGAATAGGGAAAAACATTTTATTTAATTTATATAAAATAAAAAAAACGAAATTAATACCAAAGTCAAAAAATATATAAAAAATAAAATATATTAAAAAATTAATTAATTAAATTATTATATATATATATATATATATAAATTAATATTACTTAAAAAATTAAAAATTTCATATACATATTACTTACAAAAAATAACGAAAACTGAAACAAAAATTTCAAATTATATTTATATTATTTTCACTAATTTTAATTTCTTCTAAGAAAACGGGATTTTAAAAAAACATAAAATATTCACTGAACGGTGGCTACGTTTTGTTCTTATTTTGGACACAATATTGCCAGAAATCGAAGATACGCTTCCATTAGCTACTGAGCTTAATTTTATAGTTTTTATATGATCAAATAACAAATATAAGTTTTTTTGTTCTTTTATTCGTTGCCTCAAATAATGAAAATTCAGCTTTCAGTGTCTTGGGATTTGTTTTTCAGGGTCTTCAAGAAACTTATGAATTGATTTTTCTATGGTTTTCTTTTAAAAAAGCATTATTCTGATGAGTAGTTTCTTCGATTTGCTCTTCATTAGAATCGGTTTCCACATACGAATTTGGAAATATATTAGACAATAGCTTTTCAGATAATAATTTCAGTTTTTGAAGTTAAAGAAAGTACCCTGGATTTCTTCCCTGAACTAGAACTGTTTTGTGGATTTTAAAAATACAAAAAAAAAAGAGTTGCTTATTCTACTTGTTTTCTTTCTTGAATTCGTTCTTCTAAAGCATATAGTAATTTCAAACTTATTTCAGTATTTAAGTATTTTAGTTCATTTAACAAAAACTCAAATATACCTTCACTTGTTAATAAATTGGCATCTCGTCGCCCTAAGCCTTCAGCTGCTAGACGATTCGGTCCCAACTGATAAAATTCAAAACATTTGTTTGTTTATTTTGAAGAAGAGGAATAACCAGGCGTTCAAGAAAACCGGCTTTCTCAATTTAAAAAACGGTTTTCAAATGTGACAAATTTACTTTAAAAAAACCGGTTTTATAAAACCGGATTTAAAAAACCGTCAAACCTTAATCGTTATTTATCGGACCATGGCCAGATGGAAAGGAAAACATCTGACCTTGCAACAAAATTCGACAAATTCGAATGTTGTTCGAAAATTTCAAATATTCTCCAAGAATTCAATGTAAAACTCATATAAACTGCGGAGTTTCTGTAAATTAGGTTTCGAATCGAGACATTTCATACATAAAACCCAGGCTACCTCCCGCAAAGCCTTTGATTCGAATCTCTGGATTTTAAACGGAATTTTCAAATATCATCCTCCTTGAAAGGAAAATTTTTGCTTAAATTGTTCACAGTGAGATTAATTTCATATCAGTCTTCATGTTCATAAGAAAAACGTGTACTTTTGCTTTTTACATGTATAACTTCGAATTTCGCCAGCCTATTCGACGAGAACTTTCACTGTCACAAATAGATTATTAACGTGTTAACCTGTTTTATACCAATATTGTATTAGCTCACTTTCTCAAAAAAAATATTAACATAATAATGTAAAGTAACTTTGGAGGGAGAACTCTTTTTAGAATTTTTAAAATTAAAATTGATTTATTTGGTTTTAATTAGACTAAACTGTTATGGCATTTTAATAATCAAAGCTAAAGCAACCATTGATTAGGCAGAAATAAAAAAAAGTAGTACCGTAAAAAAGTATGATAATAAATAATAGATTACAATCTGATATCTTCTTACATAGATTTACACTGGTTTATAAAATTATTTAAATTAAGAGTTGTCATTGAACATTGATTGGACCTTTTAAAAAGTGGTTTTATTCGAGATTAGCCGCCTTTACTATCCAGCTAGTTCGCCAAGATTAATGCTTTATAAAGACTTCTAATTTCTTTATACAAATTGGTCTTAATGATTTTCACAACAAAATATTTTAAAATTTCAAATTTTTAAAAATATTGAACTATTAAAAAAATTTTACATCATTCTACTTACTGTCCGAAATAAGGAGCAAATTATTCTAATTTTCAAGAATTTAGATAGAATAACAAGTATCAGTTTATTCTATCTAAATTCAACTATTTCTCAAGTTAAACTTTATTTATGAACTTTAGCATAAACAAACTTTATTTGTTCGGGTAAAAAATTTCTAAAAATATTATCTTAAAAGTAAACCTTAAATCAAAACATACTTATCATGAGAAAATAAGTCGTATCTTAATGAGCACCAATGGAAAAAAAATCCAGAATGAATTATTAGTATCAACAATGAAAACGATTTGAATTTTGCGTTAATAATCAAATATATTGACATAAAAAAATTTTCTAATATTAATATAGTTATAACTTTAGCCAAACAAAAATTTATTAAGAATAAATAAATTATGCAATAACAATATTAATATCATTGAAAAGATAATTTTTTTAAAATTTGTGGATGATGTAAAAATCATTTTTTGCTACCAGTTTTTGGTAAATTATAGTATAAAGATGTTAAACAATTAGTTAATTTTTTTATGGAATTAAAAAAAAAGAAAAAAATCAGTTCTACTTCAGTTCTATTCATCTCATAATTCCAAAAAAAAACGCTGCCTTTTCTTTTTAAATTGCACCTGCACAATCAATTTCGCATATCTACAGTGCGCGAAAAAAGTATAAGGACAACATGTAATTGCATGAAAATATGGTTTATTTCCATTTCACCTAACTGAACTTTTTATATTTCTTACTTCTGCTGCATAATTTTGTGATAACACTTATACCACATAAAAAACATAATTTAGCTTCAAAATATTGATTTTACAAAATTTAACATTAAAGGAAATATGGAAAAAATTATAAGGACATGTTGTAAAATACTTAAAAAATGTTTCAATAATCAAGAAAACTACCTTTTTTTTTCAATCACTTGAATGAGCCGAGAGGTCATAGATCCTGAAAGATCTTTTAAAATGTCCACAGATATTTTTTCCCAAGCTTCTTTGATAGCGACGACAAGATCATGTGTCCATTGATACTGTGTGCCGTTTTTATAAACTTCTCGGGCTAGAAGTCCCCATAAGTTTTCGATTGGATTAAGATCGGGACTTCTCGCAGGCCAATCAAGTAAATTTACAGAATTAGCTTCAAACCAGAGTTTTGCACTCGTAGAAACGTGTATCGAAGCATTATCCTGCTGAAAAATATAGTCCCCTGAAGTAATTAGTGGTGCTTCAGGTAACAAACTTTCTCCTAACATATCAGCATACCTGTCCGAATTCCTTTTACGGTTGATAAATACAATTGGAGTGGTTCCATTTGCCGCAAAAGCGCCCCATACCATAACCGAGCCACCACCATATTGACGCCAGGAAAATACTTCCTTGGACTTTCGCAGATCATACCAAAAATAACGAAAACCATCAGGTCCATCAAGATTGAACTTTTTTTCGTCCGAAAAAATTACAACAGCCTACTTTTGACCAAGAGAAATATATTTTTTGGCAAAGTAAACTCTTCTTTTCTTATGATGATTTGTAAGAGGGGGGCGTGACACTAATTTCCCATAAGAAACTTGAAGATGTTTACTCAAAACATTTTGAACAGTCCTTGTTGAGCATGGTAAACTCAAATTTTGTCTAACTTCATTTGCGGTTTCTCTTTTCTCGCAAGCTCTCCTTACTATCATTCTTTTTTGTCGACGAGTGAGAATTTCTGGTCTCCCAGTTCGCTTTTTCATACCATACATCCCAGGATTTTTTAGAAAATTATAAACCACCGTTTTAGATCTCTTGATTCTTTTTGAAAATTCCCATCCACTCAATCCACATTCTCGAAAAGCAACAATTTTTCCTTTTTCAGAGTCAGAAAGTTGAGTTCCTTTGGGCATCGTTTAAAAATTCACGCTGAAAGTCGCCGAGTGGGAAATTCTTTTCGCAAATGAATCTTTTAACTCGGAATTGTCATTTTATGCTTTCAAATATGCTATTTTTTAAATAATTACTGGAGAAAAAGCAATGTCCTTATACTTTTTTCCATTTTCATTTAGGTTTAAAAATCAAAATTTAAATTTTAGCAGATTTAAAATTGAAAATTTTAATTACTTTACGCATAAAATATTTTAGTTTTACTTCTATTTTTTCTACAAAAATTTGCATTCGATTCTGTAAACAAGGCTTCTAGATTTGGCGATTTTTCGCGTGTCCTTATAATTTTTTCGGGCACTGTAGTTTTAACGGTCTTTCCTGTAGAACACGCGCACACACATAACTTTATTATTAGTAGAGAGAGAGACATCGGAAGTAGAACTGAGCAGACAATTAGAAATGAATTCTTTAATATCCAGATTGGATTGAAAATAAATGCGTTCAGACTCTTAAATAAGCATCATATTTGTTTAAATCATTTCTACTCATGAAACAAAACTGGAAAATACCATAAAAAAGAATTATATCTATCCTCTTAAGTAAAAAATATAAATATAACACTATGGAAGATAGAGGAACAAAATCGGCTGTTAAAATGCATTTGGTATTTATGAAACTTTAACGAGCAATCAGAAATATTTAATTTTTAGAACGTAGCAACATATTTAAAAAAGACGCTTTAAGGCAATTTTTTCTCGAGATTGCCTAGGGAACTTGTTTATTTACCACTTTCTATTGCATAAATTTGCTTTATTTATTATTAATTACGAATTCTTGCCTTTTCTAATTATAAGAAAAAAACCCCGAGTTTTCTCGTTTATCGATATTTTTGGTTCTCACCCATGAAATGCAGTAATGAAATAAACTGCTTAAATGATAAGTTATAAACAAAGAAATAAGTCGTTTTTTCTTAGCAAAATGCCACCTCGGATTAAGTGAGAAAATAACCATTTGAATGTGTTTTCACTTGAGATTTATCCAGAAATTTCAGCAGTACTATAAAAAACGCTACCAAGTATAATTGAAAATAAGAGAGAAGAAAACGCACTAATTCTCGGTGGAATTTGACAATAGAATCAAGATACTGAATGGACAGAAATATGATGGAATTTATTGAATTGGAAACTTTTTTTTTTGGATTACTTAGTCTGGCATAATTTTCTCTCAATGATTTAAATCTCCAGCTCTAACAATAATAAAGATGAATGTATGTGGATTGACACTTTGTAGGTTAGAACATTCGATCTAAAGCTATCAAATTTGGCACACATGCATGGTGGGTGAAATTATTTGCCTCAAAATGATTTTTTTTTAAAAAAAATTGTTAAATTCTTAACAAAAATCAAGATGAATTATGAGGTTCTCCTGCTGTACTTTTGAAAATATTATTACATAAAAGTGATTTTTAAGCCATTATAAACTTTCAAAAATTGTCATTTTAATAATACCAATTTAATAATCGCGTAAAGTTTATCAGAAGTTTGGTAATTTTTTTAAACATATCTTTCAAAATGGTCTGGAATCGTTCATAAAACTTAGTCTTTAACTACAAATGCAGCATTTAAATGTCGATGTTATTTGAAAGAGATGATTTTCCCATCAGGAAAGAAGTAAGATTTAGGATGACAATATTTTATATTTTGGAATCTCGTATAAAAAATTGAACTGAAAAAAAAAAACTGAAATAACAAAGTAATTAATTTTGGTCCAATTTTGTGAAAGTTGATTTTAGGTATCACATCAATAAAAAAATCTAAAAAATAATGCAGTTAAAAGTAATATTAGACGAAATATTAATAAAAAAGTGGTAAATTTTTTAATGCAGTCAAAATATAACTTAATTATAATTTCGAACAGTATAAAACAATATTCTTATTAAAATTATAAAATAACGTAACATAAATTTTACAAAAAATAATTAATTAACTTTGCTAGTAAGCAATGTCTCCAAATTCAAAAGATTCTTAATTTTATTTGAATTTGTTCGAATACTTGACCCTTGCAAATTACATTTCTCTGAAAATATCGCAAAAGTTTTGAAGGAACCTCTTTTGCCCTAGATTTATGGAGGGCCCAGACAGTTGCCTAATTTTTTTTTTATTTATTAATCCAGCTTCCAGTGCAGTTAAGAAGGGATCATTCGGTCTCGGATCATTGTAGTTTTACTACCTAGCTTTAGATTAGAATCATTAAAGAATTGAAACAAAAGAAAAAACATTTACGAGTATCAGGAATTACTAATTAAAGCACCAGTAGAAATTCAGAAGTATATGGCACTTATTCCACAAGAAAAAAAAAAGAAATAGCTATCCTTTTATATCAATTGTAAAAAAAAAATCTTTAAAATAAAACAACTTTTATTAAATCGAACTCGAATGAAAAGCGATAGCTAGGATTGACACCCTTTGTTCTTAAATATCGATAGCACTTACTCTACCCTTAATTCAGAGTCGAGCAATAACAGGTTATTCGAACCCTTAATGGGCTGCAAGAATTTTCCGATCCCGGAGTATCGGGAATGGGCCTCAGAAAAAGAGGCAGCGGGGTTGATTGTTGGGGGAAATCCAGCGCGTGTTTCATTGGTTTTCCTATAATGAAGATCTCATCACCAAAGAAAGGGAGGTATGAGAACAGGTGCGAAGTAATTTAAATCGTTCATCACTATTCATGGGTTGAGTTGTCTGCTATTGATCGTTAGAATCGTTCTTTTCCTTTCAATTCCTTCTTTTTGTTCTCTGTCAAGAATGATTTTTTTGAGGAGATTTTTATCAAGAAGTATTAGGAATAGCAAGACCAAGATTATGGTGTGTTACAAAGGAAAAGTTATTATTAAGGTACGTGACTACGTTGAAAAGTCGATTTTTGCCGAATTATAATTTTTTTTTAAATATTTTTAATGTTTTAACATGTATCTTATTAAAACCATTAGAATTTTGTTTCTAAATCTATTTTGGGAAAGTTATACCATTGTTGTTGCTGCTTATCCCCCTTGGATTGAACTCCAATTCAAACCAAGTCCAAGAGATCGGGGAAAGAGGGGTTCAGTAGCTTCTGAGGGTAAGGACCCCTGAGCACCCGAGGGCAGAAATCTGACTTTAGCTCATATGAAGATGACACTGACACACTCGCTTGCACAGCTCTTTTTTACAGGAAGGCTCTTTCACAGATAGAACAGAAGGAAGAATAACCATGCCCGAACCAGGACTCGAACCCGGGACGCCCATACCACGGGAAAGATGCGTTAACCCTAGGCCAAGACGAAGGCAGTTACACTGATTTTTATATTCGCATTTACATACATTTTAATGCTATTTTGCATCTTTAAATGCTATTTACTCAAATATAGAATATGATAGAATTATAGAAAAGTTTATTAACACTAAACCTACCGGCATTTCACCGATACATTGGAATTGCCATTGGAAGCGGGTCAAATGACCCGCTCGTGGTAGCTTTAGTGTTAATCGAGCAAGTAGTCTCGAAATTTAATTCCACTATGGCCGATAAGTTATTAAGATAAACGTCGCATTTTCGATTTTTTGTTCTATAGCAGATTTAATTTCTTGTAGATTACTTCCGGTTAATTTCTTGTAGCCTTATTCTCTACTGGGTATGCCAATTTTAATTATTAGCAAATTAAACCAATCTCAACATGTGCATGACATTATAGTTTCTTGTAGCTTACTTTCAGTTAATTTCTTATAGCTTTATTCTCAAATGTTTTTACCGGATTTAATTATCAGCAGATAAAATCAATGTCTCTAAGCGCATGGTATTGATATCTTATAATTTATTTAAAGATAATTTCTTGTATCTTTGTCCTCCCCTGGATTAGCCAATTTTATAGATTATCAAATAATATTTTGTAAATAAATTAGCAAAGTATTTTGTTTCAAAATCTATTGTACGGAAAATTAAAATAATTTTTCAATTCCTACTATTAGTTCACACTCTCCCTATATATATTTATATATCTTGTTCAAAATTTCAATCATTAATAAAGTACTTTTTATTCATCCACTCAAGTTCAAATACATTTTTTTTAAAACTTGTAGTGGATGACACTTGATGTTAATACAGATTTTTTAAATATTAATGGATTAATTATTAAATTTAATTAACTTTAATACTTTAAATAGAGTTTTAGCAGTTTATAATGAAAATTGAAATCAACAGGTAGTAGCTCAATCGGTAAAATGCAAGGATTTCAGTATTTTTTATGTGAAGGTGAAGAATACGAGTTCAATTCTTGTGAAAGTAGGAACTGACTTGAAAAAAATTTATATTACTTGTTATAATTGCGCTTAATTATGTTTTAATGCTGTTTTACAGCATTCGATGCTATTTTCTCAAATTCTAATCTTTGATTGATTTTCTTTACGAAAAGTCTCTTAAAATAAAATATGAAGTGTATATTTTGTTCAAATTTGATGTAGTAATTTCTCAATATATTCTGCAGCTTTAACTATAGAATGAGCAATTTAATCATTTAGAAATACTGTTAGAACTGTTTAAACATCTAAACTAGAAAATTTTTACATTATAATTCTTTTTAATAAAAAAAGCCTCTTTTTTTAATTTTTAAAAGACTTTTGCCACTTAACTGGTATGTTTTATTTTTATAAAATATACTTTTTCAATCTTATTATATAAATATTACATAAATATAACTATTTTCGAACGTTCTTCAAAACAAAGTATTCACATATTTAAATTATAGAAGAAAAAAAATTTAAATACTTTTAAACAATCAAGCAGTTTCAACAAGAGGTTTTTTTTGTTCATATAAGGGAGTTATTAAATGCATTTTATAAAATCAAAAAAAGAAGAGGAAACTTGTTCAAAAGCAGTGTTTTAAAAGTGTACTAATTTCAATTATTGTAATCTTTTTAATAACTTCATTTTAATGTTGCAAAAGAAATTGACTGAGTATTGAATTATTTGCATTAATCTAAAAAAGCATTTACTTACTAAATTTATATCTTAAAGAAATTGGAATTACAAAAATTTAAAGAGGCAAATAATTTTTTTAACAAATTTATTTTGACTAAAACGTTTTAATGAGGAATTAATATAGGTCTTCCTGACTTTTCTTTTGAACCTTTATTTTATACTGTTTTACAATATCGCAGATAAAAAAAAATATTGTTCAATCCATGGTTAATTTAAGTAGAAATTATACATAATAATCTTTTGCTAGTGTAAAAAAAGTTTCGGTTAGAAATTTGAATTTTTTTTTGTCCTTATATCATTTTCAAAATATGCAAATTAAAATTCATCTAAAATAGAGGCGATATAAGGACTATATAAGGAGTAAGTTCTAAAATCATCGCTAATCATTAATTATTTTAATTAGCTTGTTTAAATTCACCTAGCATGCTTCTAGACTGAATGAATGACTTTTAAACGTTATTAAGTCTTTAATATCTCGGTGAACAGGAAATATTTGCTTTAAGAATTAAACTAAGAATTTTTACACACTGTTAAGTTTAAAATCACTTTTTAAGAGAACCATAGACATCAAATTTAGCAAAATCACTATTCTTGTCGAACAAACTTTTCGCAGAAGACGGCTAGCTGTAGAAATAATTAAAGTTACGTATTAATTCCTGATTCCTGTTTACAAGACAAAAATAATGTGAATTTTCTCTAGTTAAACAAAAAGGTTTTATAAAAAACCTCCAATAATTTTTAGGAAAATATTTTGTAACATAAATAAGACGAAAAGGCATTTAATTAAAAAAGAATATTTTGTTTTATACTGAATCGAATAACGATATAAGGTAATATTTTGTTTCGGTGTTAGAGATAATAATTCTTTTAAAATTTATACTGCATTCCTCAGTGCTCACGATTAATAGAAGGACGAGCAATCTCGAGTAACGATATTTCACGCGTATTTTTCATATTTGCGCTTTTCTTCTGAGACAAAAGAATAAAAGAAAAAATATATTTCTTGCTTCCTATTTTTTCAAAATTGAGAGTCAAATAGTCTTTTGCGTTACAGTAAAATCAAAATCTTCATCTTTCGCTTCAGAATAACGAAAACTTCGACGAAAGAATGAAATAAATAAGGCAAGACTATTAGAACATTCTCTGATGGTTGCGCTGAAGCTGAGACATTGCTTGCATATGTAAAAGAAAAGTACCTGGTTAACAACATGTTTCACAGGATAAAGAGAATAGATTTAGAGAATGTATGCCTTGTAATCTACAGAATTCGTCATTTACCCCAAGATGTGAACTTAAATTTTCACATCCAAGCGTTTGAGAGATGTTATCGTAATAATGACTTCTAAAGTTATATAGCAGACTAATAGAGTCCGATGTCTCAAGGAAGAATTAAGCTACTATAACTACTGATTTAGTGTAAAAAAATGTTTCAGCTTTATATTAAACGGTGTTCCATTTTATACATGTACGATATTTTGAAATATAATGTCTTTAACTCAATGATCGTGTTTTAACTGTTTATATTTATTCTATATTTTTTTATTTCTATTTAATTTTTGCAGTTCTTAAGAAACAGCAAAATTTCCAGCATGTTGCTTAGGATTTGGAGATGAATCAATAAATTGAATGAATTTTCTTTAAATTGCAAATAGATTTTAACAGATTTATCAAATACCTTTAAATCAAATTAGAAATAATGCCTAATTTCAAATTCTAAAAATAAATATAAAAAACATAATAAAACCTGGAAAATTTGCAAAGTAAACTTTTGTTTTAATACTGAAAGTATTTATTTTCATTATACTAATATAGAAAAATTCACTATTATTTTTTCTACCGATGTTTTAAAATACTGAATATAAATTAGCCGCCTTCGGCGACCAGCTATTCGCCCACCATATCAAAAAATATTAATTTACTCTTGTGAAAATTATGATTAGCTTCATCTTATCTAAAAAAATTAATACTCCACATTATAGTTGAACATACGAACAAGGAACTATTAAATTATGCTTATTATGACAAAAGAAAGTGATAATAAACAATTGTTGATGATGGAATTTCTGCCAAAGCTTTCTATAATGATATCTCTCAGTAATGATTGGTAGTTGGAGATTGATAAACATTGGTAATATATCTGAAAGTTGAAAGCTTTCAAATGAATTAAAAATCGGAGACACTGGACTCGTGGATAGAATTAGGTACCAATGTTTTTTATTTCGCCAATTTTGTTTAAATATATAGATGAATTGGTTTGGAACAAATATAATACACTATAATTAGAATTCAATAAATCTTGTGTAATACATTTAAATAAAAGGAAACAATAGTTCATTAATTTCAAATTTATTTTCATTTTTCACTTTAAAATTCAATGATAGGTTATTATAAAATTTGAATTGATCTAGTTTCAATGCAAATCCATTAAATTTAATGAGAATTAAATTTGATTTAACACTTTGAATGACAATGCATGCACATAATAGCATTATGCATAAAATTCAATACACAATTATGACAAAGCAGTGGAGCAGTAATTTCCAATGTTTGCACAGCATGCATTAATTCATAGACTTCAATGCATGAATTTATGAGCATAATAATATTATAAGGATAGTTTACATTAACGTTTAATAGAGAAAACTAGTATTACTCTCTATAGTTAATTTCATATAGTATTCTAATAATCGCGACTGTCAATGAATGCAGTGTATCTAAAATTCAATCAATATTATTGTAACAATTATAATTACATGTAACGGTTGTTCGTATTGAATATGGCTATATATCGATATATGATATATCGGATATATATTAAAATTAAATATTTGCTTTTCTGTCGACATATATACTTATTTACAATTGAAAATTCTCAATATATGACACATCTTTACAATATAATTGATCATTAACAACTAACTTATAAACTGATGCAAGTTAAATAGCTGATCATATTAAAATATTTTTAATAGTTATTAGAATTATATATTTGCTCACAGTTTAAAATATTATATGTAAACCAGCAGGTGTGGTCTCCTCAAAAATTTCTCGCACACTCTTTAATAAACTTGAAAGAACGTTTTATATGGCATGGGCATACATTAGTTACGAAATATTGGCGTTTTGATTGAATTTAGCATTTTTACTAAAACTAACATGTCACCCTTGGCGAGATTTTTTGGCGATTATTCCCTATCATGTAGTTAATAGAATCTATAAAAATCGAATTTGTGTTTTTAGGCGTGTTTTTTTCAACCGATTTAAACAAAAATTTGACACAAAAATGCACTTGTAGTCACAAAATCATATACCAAATTTGATATATTTAAGTCATCCTGTTTACATATTTTTGGAAGTACTGATAGACAGATAATCATCCCATTGCTGAATTTGGCTCACTATTTGACAGGTGCCTGCACTATAGATGTTAAATCCATGAACCGAATTTTTTTTAAATCTATCTAGCTCTCTTCGTTTTGCAATTATCGTAATTAACCGTATACCAAATTTCAACCATCTAGTTCACACCGTTTTTGAGTTATCTTTGTCACAGACAGACGATGGACATTTTCCAAAAATATGTTTTTCGAACTAAGGGAAATATAAAACCTGGAGATTCGTCAAATTCCCGAGTTCGAATTTTTTTGACAATTACTCTATACAACGTAATCTAGAAAGTAAAAATTCGATCTGTTAAAACCATTTTGTAGATACCTTTTTATATCGCAAATGAATGCTGCAAGCAAGATGCCTACGAAGTTAAACAATGCCATGAAAGAATAATTGTTAATATACAGCCGCTTAAAGTGCCACTAGATTCTTTTATATTGAAGAATTCATTAAAAAATATATTTACATTCTTTTTTCTGAAACTTTATAACTAGCATTTGGTCTTACCATATCAGACACCGTAGCAACTACTTAGCCTCTCAGTGTTGGCACCTTGGCATGCACTGGCAATATAAAAGGAAGCACACTAGCGAATTCATCTAAATAAATTTAAATTTTCTTGTTTTGATCGATGATTTACAATATTATGATGAAAATTTTCACAAATGATGTAATAATAAATTGTAGAAACTAATTCCCGTCTTTATCCTTAAAAAAACATATAATTCCTAAAAAGGTTAAATTTGTTTCAATTTGAATTCTTAATTGTTATCACTGGTTTGGTATATCATAGGGTTTTAAATTATAACTAGGTTGAGTTACTAAAATTAAAATATTTTTTGTTTCACTTGCTCACTTTTGTTTTATAGTTTTCTTCAAATATCTTCTCACTTGGTTCGAAATTAATAATTTTCAAAGAGTGTAAAATGTTATTTAATTGTAAGTTTGCCATTTAACATGTAATTTCTTTCTGAATTCATAATATTCAGCACGTTCTTTTTCATTAGATTTTATAAATAGAAGGAGTTTCATCACAATAATTTCCCATTTATAAAATTATTGCTTGGGAATTTACAATTTTTATACATTTTTTCAAATAACTGAATTTTTATCCTAATATTTTTTTCTTATATTTTATTTATTCCAGCCTTAATTTGTTCTTCAAATCATGTTACTACTTTTTCATTCAGTACATATAACCGATTAAATTTTTACATTTTTATGCTTGTTAAGGTTTTTTTATTAAATTTGATGACTTGATCCATACAATCGCTATTAATCTTAAATTCTGGGAAAGATGTTGTAAAGAAATAAATTTAAATAAATCATTTAAATATTTTAATATCCATTAGCGAGTATTTTGCTCGAACAATTTGACAGACTTAATACTGTGTGTTTCTAATAAATACTAGTGGCTCCATCAGGTATTAAATTTCAAAACAATATTTCAAAAATTTATAAGATTTATCATAATCAATTATAAACTGAAAACTAAAAAGAAATTAACAAAAAATCTATAACTTAATAAATAATATATAAATATTTAAATATGTTTGTAAGAAATCAATTTGAGTTATTTAAGGAATAAGTTATTTAAGAAATAAGTTATTTATTGGTTATTTAAGAAATAAAAATAAAATAAATTAAGTAGTTCCACGAGTACTTTTGCAGGAAATAAATTTCAAACATTCTTATTAAATTATGCAAAGTTTATTTTCCGAATATATATATAAAATATTATTTATTCAATGTTATTCAAAAATATAACACAACAAATTTTCCAAATATGGGTTTTTACAAGTAATTAAAAATATTATTTATTCAGATATGAAACTTTATTGTTAAGTAAAGAAACGAATCAAAATAACACTGAATCTCAAAAATGACATTTTTCTTCTTATACTTCTGTTACTGAAATATTTTCCACTGTTTAAGAAAGACTTTGGGGATATTTCTTACTTTAATGAGATGGTCCATTACAAACAAACAGCGTCACTATTTCAAAAGATGTTGTATCGGATAATGATGCTTCCCAATTTGACAAAAATGCGACACATTTCAGACATGCTACTCTGGTTGAGGGAGAAAATGATTGTAACAGTGTAATACTTTTTTTGTTAATGAGTGATTTGAAAACTAGAGTCGAAAAAAAGCAGTTTTTGAGGAAATGGAAACTAATTTTTTTATTTCTTTTTTGGAATTCATTAAAATGAATAAATGAAACATCATTTCTGAAATGACTTTGACATGTGCACTGTTTGCATTACCTTGTTAGTCATGAATAAAATAAAATATTAATTAAGGTCATGTCACACAGGCTGGTGCGGAAATAACAAATCTGAAATTTCCAATTATAAGCAAAATTTACTACAGATTGTTGTGAGCTTTTTAACCTTCTAGTACACAAGTGAAAAAAGAAACTGTTGTCAAAATTATCTTTTAATATTTTAATGAATCTCAACCTATAAATATCCCAGTGCCCCCAAAACAAAGCAAATTTTGAAATTATATCCGTCTATCAATTTGAGCATAAGGTGCATAAAAAATATAATGAGCTTTATAAACGAAATTTAACATGCAGCCTTTACACTAAAATCATAGATTTATGGAAAATTTCAATGAAACTCGTCAGCAGAAAGTAAATGTCTATATTACTGAAATTCAACATATTTTTATCAGATAGAATTGAAGATGTGCATCTAATTTTGGACTATAATTCCTTTACGGATATTAGGAATATTAAGAAAATTGATTTGATATTCAGTAATCAAAAATGCAAGATTAATTTTGTTGCTGAGTAGAGAAAAAGGCGTACTAATAAGTGAGAAAAATGAAGAAATTGCAGAAATTTAATAATCTCTTATATAAATTTATAAAAAAAAGGAAAATAGTCTTTGTTTGTTAGAAGAATCACGTATTATTCATCTTCAAGCCAGGATGTTTGTTTGTACCAAAAATTGAAATACAGATTCATTATTAAAAAATAAATAGATTTTAACCTGACTGAACATAAAAGATCACTTCACTTAATTGTTAATATTTTAGTTTGTATTTTTCAATATATATTAAACAACTTTTTATATAGATTTTCGTTATTATTTAGGCATTTGTTATAACTGTTTAAAAAAAGGGAGAAAGTATTTTTTTTTTAAATATGTAATTAAAAATGGAAAAATCAGTAATTTTGGAAAATGGTTTGTCATGAAAAAAAAAAATGGAAAAATGGAATCAATGGAAACATCAGTTTGAATGAAATTTGTAAATAGTAGTTTACAAATTCCAAATCGATGGTGCAATGGAAATTGTAAAAAGTAGTTTGTAAATAAAACAAAGCAGTTCCAAATCGATTTTCTAATCACTGATAAGTAGAATTCATGAAAAATTAAATTTTCGATGAAATTTCTAATTTACAGAAAATGAAATTTTGTATTCTTAATATGATTATATTTAAATTTCATAATTATGAAATTTAAATTTATTCAATTAAGTTAAAATAGATGATGTAGTTTAGAATTGTAGATTGTTTTGATTTTTTTCATTGTAAAAGCATAAATATTTTTTTCAAAAAAGTAATTCAGAATTAATGATATAATAAATCGGAAAACACAAATTTTCAATATGCGAAATCATTCTTTGCACTTTGGCTTGTTTTGTAAAATATTACGAATATGCAAATTTAATAAGTATAATATAGAAAAATTTAATGAAGTGAAATTTCAATAAATAGTCCTTAAAATAAAAATACTTATCTGACAGTATCGGCTAAGTCAATATTAAAAGTAACAAAAAGTGAATTGTATGCACTTTTGTTTTTTTTTTAGATTAACTTTTTCAAATCTTGATATTTTTACATTTTTCCGAATTCTAAAATTAAAAATTAGAATTATTAAAAAAAAATGTTTCAGGTTTTATTGGAGAAGCTAATCAAATCTCAAATTTAGTATGAATGTAAGTTTTATTTTAGCGTTTTGTTTCAGAATTTAATTTCAATTTATTCCATACCGCGGTTCCAAGATAAATAAAATAAAGCTTATCATAAAAATCCTCTTTTTCAGAGACAAATAAATGATGCAAAAATTCTACCAAATGAAATACTTTTTAATCATTCATTTTTATTCGCTATTTGACTCTTTTAGTTCCAATTTCGATGTTTTGCTTCCAATGAATAGAACACTCTCTTTCCAACTAAAGCAGATTTCAGTATCTGTGTAAATTTTTTTAATAATCCACAGAATAATACAAAATAAAAGAAATAGAATAAAAATGAATAATTTGCACGTTGGAAATTCTAGTCGAAAAAGGAATACTCATAATTGCTTTTATTCTTCGGATTTTTTAAATGCATTTACGGCTATTTTAATGAATAGGAATAAAAAAAGCTATAGCGATAGGTTTTCGTCAAAAGCGTCCTTGTTTTAATTTATTGTATTAATACAAATCGATATCAAAAAATTCATAACAACATGTTGGACATCAATAAATAATGCTCTTTTCGGCATCATATATATTTTATTATTATATTAGCCGTGTTTTGTGACTAGATGGTTCGCCGGAGATTTTGTTGTGTTGCCACAGCGTAGGAAACAAATTGTTGTCTAGAACAGTGGAATAAGAGTCGGCGTTGAGCAATACCAGCAATTGGGATCAACGCAGTCCATATTATGAAAAACATCCTAAAGTTTACTGTGGGCACAATGCAATCTGGAAGAAGGTGTTCTCCATGCATACGCCAGACCTAGACTCTGACATCCGATTGGTAGAGATTCAACCTTGATTCGTTACATCAGAAAACCTGTTTCCACTCATCCACGGTCCAATTTTGAAGTGCCTCGCTTGGTTTGGTTTGGTTTAGTTATATTAACGTCCCGTTTGAAGCAAAACTTGGGCTATTTTGGGACGGACCTCGTAATTTTGAACCGCAGTCAGATGACGAGGACGACACCTGAGCTGGCACCTCCCTCTCCACACCACACCACACCACACCAGCGGGAGGACGTTTGGTCAGGACGGATTTAACGTGCAACAGACCCCCTTACACGACGGTTCTTTGGTGGTATCGAGTCTCGAACCTGAAACCCTCCGGTTCCGAAGCCGAGACCTTACCACAAGGCCACTGCTGCCCTTGAAGTGCCTCGCCTCAATCAACTAGCGCGGTTGGATTTTGTAATCAAAGGCTTATGGGCAACAGAACGACCATGGGAACCAAGTAAATGTGGTTCCATGCCGATGGTATTTATAGAAACAACAGTCCCTGATGTTTATTGGAACTCCTGGAGTATGTACGCCATCAGTTTGGTGCGATTTTTCCGAATTTCTTTGGACATCACTCGTCGGTCTCTGTCTCTGAGATTCGTGGATCTGTCGGGTCGAAGCACATTCCTACAATCACCACTCACCTTCCACCTCTTAACCACAATAAGCCATTCTCGATTTTGGAACGTTTAACTCACCAGATATGTTCCTTAAGATTCGGCCATTTCTGTGATATCCGAACAATTATGCTTTTTTCGAAGTCAGATATCTCTGAATTCCTTGGCATCTTGCTATATCCTACACACACACGATGTTTAAGTACAGACGACGTGACGTAGATCAGGACCACATATATCTTCATTTGCACGGGGTACAAATACTTATTGGTAGATAGTGTAATTGTATTACTTTAAAATACATATGCCTGTATATACGAACCAAACTAATAGAGCCAAGCATTATTCTATGCATATGCTATCTATAGAAACTCATAAAATATGTCATTGTCATCATAAAATTCTACATGCAGTTCCTACAATATTTGAAATTACACAAAAAATTATTTATTTTTCTCTAATTATTAAACTGTTTTTACTTTCTCGTATACGCAGTATAGAGAATGTATAATAATCGTAAAAATTTCGAACTCCAGATTTTGACGAATTTCCACGTTCTTGATCTCCGTGAAATGTCTGCCCGTCTATCTGTATAGGACTATTAAAACTCAAAAACGCTTTGAGCTAGACGGATGAAATTTGGTATGCGTGCTTTCCACCAAATTTGTAAACTTCTGTCATATTTTTGTAAAATGCATTTAGGAGAAGTCTGTTTGTCCTTCTGTTCGAAAGTAATTTAACAAGATAACTCCATAATGAAGATAACTAGGTAAATACGATTCTATGCACAGATTTTAAATCTATATTGTACACACACATGAACTTTTTAATCCAATCCAATGAGTGGTGACCGTCTGTCGGTATGTACATCTAGAAACATAAGAACACGATAATTAAAAAAAAGCAATGAGTTAAACACATTGAGTTTGGTATGGGATTCTGTAATTACAAGTGTAGTGTTTGGTCAAACTTTAATTCCAATCGGTTGGGAAAAACGCATCTAAATTCATACCGAGATTTATTGCCTAGTAACTCTCCAAAGTCAAAACGATAGATTCAATAAAAATGCCAAATTTACGCCAAAGGTTAATATTTATTAATAATATTGTATGCCCTTGCGATGCAAGGCGTTCTCTGGTATAGCAAATTTATTAGAGAATATGGGAAAAATTTTTAGAACACTACTTCCATCGATTTCCATTTCTAATGAGACGGGCTTATATATTTTAATAAATGTATTTAGCGACGGCATAGTGAAAAATTAAAATAAATTTGGAACCGTGGCTTAAATATCTAATCACCAGTATTATTTTCAAGTTATATGGACATTTTTTACTCTACCTACTAAATATTCTGTTGATTTGAATTCTCTAAGTAAACTATTTTTCCTGCACAATCAATCTTCAAAAGGAAAAAAAAAAAGCTAAATGCAGAATACTGGGTTTGCGTTTTTTTTTTCGGAATGATTAATCAGTATTCACCGCAACTTCGCAGTTAGAGACAATCTTAGCATCTTTAATCATATACTTAAGTTCATAAATAACGAGAACACTCGATATAACAGGTCGAATAAATAATTATCGAAAAACAGAATAGTTTTTTGAACTTTGAATTCTGATATCTATTTTTCTTCCGTTACAGTTACGGAGGAAAAAAGTATTATCTCAAATCTTTTCTTAATTTATGCAGATCACAGCATTTTCAATCGCTTCTTAACAAAAGGATAAAAACAATCTGGAATTCTAAGAATCTGTAACTCAGCCTGAATTTTACTTCCTGTTTAAGTAACCGTCTCTCTAAAAAAAAATCCTTAAAAAATCACGGGATTTCGAAGTTTTGTTGAAGAGCTGAAAAAAATCGTGAATACCCCGATCTGCCCTGATATTTTATTCGACGAAAACCTCGTGCCAAAAAAATAATATAAATTAATAGAAAAAAATTCACGAATTCTCAGTGATCGTAAATCATAGCTTGAAAAAAATTTACGAAATGCACACAGACACACGCACTTCTACATTGAATCCAAAAAGCAAGTTTGAAAACTTAATCTCCAAGATTTAAATTTGTTTTTCTTTTCTTTCTCCTACTATCATCATAGAAAGTATTCCCTCACTCATACATAACAATGAAAGAACGTAAAGTGACGAAAAATATAAATAAATAAACGAGCCAAATATCTTTTTTTTTCATGTCCCTAGTTCCTCTAAAAACGAGCTCTGAAAAATTTGATCAGGTATTAAATTTTTTACAACCTTTATCCAACAACGAACGCACTCAACTCTTTAAGAAGAAAAGGGAAACTTGTTTATTGAAGTGTATTTAGTGATAAAGCAAAAGAGGTTCCATACGTTATATAGGTTTTTTGAATTATTCATCGAATATTTATTAAATTTTACACGGGAATAAGTTTTGTGAAAGCTTAGAAAAACATTGCCTGGAAGGGTAAAAAATATAGATGTTATTTTTGTTAGTTTTCTTAAAGAAACATTAACGGGAAAAGTGGGAGGTTAGAGAAAGAAAAAAATGATGATAATAAATTCTCTTAGCATTTTTAGGAACAATATTTTTCACCCGATGCATGGAAAAACTAGACTCTTTATTATTTAAGCATTGAATCGTATCCTAGAGGAACATTTACATAGTTGGGATGTTTTGTGACTAGAATCATTGAAGTGTAAAATATGTTTTTGGCGAACCAAAAGATGAGCCATTACTTGAGGAAAATATTCCGGCGATTTTCTTAAATTGTTTTCTTTTATTTTTGTTGCTAAAGCATTCGCAGCATTTGCTCTCCCGCTACTAACTACTTGATGTTTTTTTATGTTTGATTTATTATTTTTTAAATATTTTCCAGTTAAAGAAAGCCTAAAAATATTAACTAATGAAATAATTTACTCCTTCGGGTACACTATTTAAAGCTTAAATAAACACTTTTCATGGTTAAAGAAATTGCCAGTTTCCTTTCGCTTTAAATGCCTAAAAAAGGCATTTAAAAAGTATCTATAATTATTTTTTGCAGAACTTCTTAGTTCAGTTTTATCATAGATGTTTTATCGTCATATAAAAGATAAAAAAAAACCACTTGTAAAAAAGTGTTTCGTCAAACAAGAATACTGCACTAAGCAAAAAATTTGAACTAATGCCAATATTTGAGTTTATACATATATATTTGTATTTATCGATATTCAAATATTTGTATTTGATTTTAATTATTTATAGTTAATTGAATCAAAATATAATATATTCATATAATGTTTGTTTTTCGACTACATGATAATATTATTATTCTCGGACACTCCAGGGCTATGTCCAAGGGTTTTCAAATGAACTGAAGTGGAAATATTTAAGAACTAAAATTATTTATAAGCAATCTTCCCATTTTGATTCATATTAATTTCATTTCTATAATAAAACATATAGTTGCAAAATATGCTTCAAATATCTTTTAAATTGATAATAAATAAAAAAAAAGCATTATGCGGCAAAATTTATATCATTGAAGATATAAAAATGTGATTTTAAGATAATGTGAAAACCATTTTTATGCTATAGCATTTTAGGGTGTAATAGAGAGAAAACACCAAATGTTCACTTAATTTAAATTTAAATAAAATTTAAAAAAAATCACTTGGAATTCCGCATTTTTACTGTCTAATGTATATACGCTCTGTTCCGTACGTTTGCATAAAAATATATAGGCGAATATATATATATATATATAAGAAAACTTCTTATTGTAATGGTTCTCCTCACAGTACTTCGGAAAAATTTTTTTTTGTTCTTTAATAAAAGGGTCCCTAGAACTCGAAATCAACCTTCGTTTAAAAATTGGTATATATAAAATATAATGCGTATAACTCTTTGTGTATTTTATCTTGTAAATAGGAAAACTTGAATAATTTAGTTTGGATTTTAACTGACGTGAAATATGTGGTTAGAAATGTAAAATCTGGCCCATCTAGTTCAAAGGATCGAAAATTGGGGGGGGGGGGGGGGGGGTAAGATTTTCATTTCGCTATAACTTTTTAAATAGTGAAGGTAGAAAAATAAATCAATTTATACAAATCAGTGTCTCATTAAGACAAACAACATTTGTATTTAAAGTTTTCGATAACTGCAATATCTTATAGTTAGAGGTTGAAAAGTGATGTTCAAGCCCTAATTTTGACTGTTTCTAACACCAGCAATTTATGTTTCCAGATAGTAACTTAGATGCAAAATTATCTACCTTTGTTTTCCATTTTACCCAGAGGAATTTTTTAAATCCTCGTGGTTATTTTTGAAGTGCTCAATAGAAATGATGTTTCTACAGTATATTATAGTAGTCTATCCAAAAATGTGCAAATGGCACTTAGCAGTGAAACCTCTGGATTAAAATAAATCTTTTACATATTCATTAATCTTATCAGTGATAAGATTGGTGTCCTCAAAAATACATTATGGATATTTATAAAATAAGTATTTCTTTTTCTGTAATTTTGCAAATTCCTTTTTGGAAATTTATTTTATGATTTTATTATAAAATTTATATTTCGAGAAAACCTATAAACTGCATATTTAATTTTCAATATTATTTATTACAGAAATAGCAATTGCTTGGGTGTTATCAGTAATAACAAAAAAAAAGGAAAAGGAATAAATATTGATTTCATTTTGTAATTTGCAAAAGCTTTGCACAATGTTGTTTTTAACTGTCATAACTATTAAAGCATCATCCTAAAAACTTTTCTTAATAGTAATGTCTAATCAGTATACAGCTGGCCTTTTTTTTGCAAATGTTTATTGTTATCATATATTATTTCTAACCATGTTAGTTTTTGTTGGCAGTGGATAATTTAAAAAGAAAATGTGTTAATAAACAGGAATTTCATTTTTGCTTGAGTTCCGATAGGTTTCATTGTCCATCAAGGTTTAAAATTAATATTGATAATTAAAGCATCATCTTCGAAACTTCTTTTAATTATAATGGTTTAAACTTAGCATGGTCAGTATTTAGTTTGTCTTTTGTTATAAATGTTTATTGTTGTCATATTTTATCTCATGCCATGATAATTTTGCTGGAAATACTTCTTAAGGAAGTGCTGTTAAGAAAGAATTTTTAATTGTATTCTGTTGAATTCCCACTGTGCAGTAAGGATCAGAATTAAAGTGACTTGAACTTTAGAGTTTTTATATTTATTTATCATGCTAAATAAACTCAATTGTCTTTTATAACTGTTATAAAAAGTATTTAACAGAATTTTCGAAGTTCTGGTTAGCTTATTTCAGCCCAAAATTGAGATTTAAAATTTTGAAATGAATCATCAATATATTCTAAATTTCTTTATACATGATTTCCTTGGTACAGCTTAGGTAAACAAGGAAATAAATGTTCCAAGAGGTGATTATTTCTTAAGATCTTTTTACTTAATTGCATGGAAATACGAAATTATTTAAAAGTGAATAAATCATTAAAATGAGAAACATAAATTATCTAACTTGTCATGGCTGTCTGTTAAAATTAGTTTTATAAATTAATGCCTAAAACTTATTTTGAAGTTCAAGTTTTTTCTCTGATGGTTCAACAGAATCAGAAATATCTAACATACTACATCTATCTGTCTGAAATACTCATTACCAAATACACTAAAGTATTAAGGACGGTTTTAAAAAACAAAAGTGCAATTCAAAACAAATAATTGCTTATTTCACTTTAAAACATATTTACAGAATTCATCTTTACACTTTATATACCATTTGTAAACCTTAACTTTAACTTGCAGCAGCAAAATAAATATTTTCTTTACTTTGCGGTTTTAATTGCAAGACTCAACTCGCTTAAGTGAATTCAAACATAAAATGTGTGATTAGCATATTCATTTTAAAAAATTAGTTTTGCCAAACTATGCAGAACCATGTACATTTTTAACCACCAAAACATCTTCTTCTTCTCTTCGCTGCTTATTCAAGTTTTAATGAAAACCGTCCACTATTTTTGCAGCGTACCATCTTAGTAATGATGTATTTAATTAAAATTTCAAAAGTATGCTTGGGTAGGAAAGAAAACATCCAAACTTAAAGACGTGTTCCTTTCTCCAAAATGTAGTAGAGTGCTCATGGTATAATTTTAAGTAGGATATCTTCCTTAAATAAGGAAGTTCTATGTTACATAAGTTCTTTTTCTGAGAAAGTGAACTGTACGTATTAAAATAAAATAAATGTGGTTCATATAGTGCAAGTGGAAAACTAAGTGGTATAGGAAAGTGGATGGCGGAAAGTGTTGTTGTAAGGAATGAAAAAGAAAAAAAGAAATGCGGTGCATATATAGTGTAAATAAATGTGAAACTAAGTGCCCTAAGGAAAATGCGAGATGGTAAGTGTGTTTGAAAAAATGAAATAAAGAGAATATTTTATTACCGGTTTAGTTACAGGGAGAGATATACTATATATACACTCTGGGTGGCATCCTAATAATGTCCAGCATATTTTATTTATAGTATTTTTAAAGTCAAATATGCTGAGGGATCGAAAAAAAATATCATGCCCATGGTGAAATTGGTTTCATTTGCTAAGCATTAAAACTCACAAATCCTGTGAAGAATAAAGCTTCAAGAAATTTACGGAAAGATAAAAGAAACTATAATACCATGTACATAGTAAGATTGGTTTGATTTGCTAATTATTAAAACTGGCAAATCCAGGGAAGAATAAAGCTTCAAGAACTGAAATGGAAGTAAGCTACAAAAGTCCATAACACCATGCCCATGAGGAGATTGGTTTGATTTGTTAACCATTGAAACTGGCATTTTCCGCTTTGTGTTGGACGCATGAATTTTAGTCTTCATAATAAAGTTCTTTTATATTCGTCAAATGTTGGATCAAAATTATTGATATAGGCTTCAAAGGTATATTGTCACAGATATAGGATTCATATATATATTATATATATATATATATATATATATTTATTATGTGTACAGGGTCAAATCACAGATACATTGTCTGTTTACTCGAATATGTCTGCATGTATGTACATAAATTAACTAATCTACAAAAAATAATTAAGTAGATGAGTGAGATCTGATAAAAGAGCTGGTATCAAAATTATTGATTTATCTAATGTTTTGCACCAAAATTGTTGAACAGAAATGAATATGCTCTAAAATGCATAATCCGTTTGTTTCATCATGAACCTACTAAACTAAAAGACAAGTATTTATACTAAAACATAATTTTAATCATGTTGTTGAATAAATTTTGTTCAATAAACGTAATTCTGCTGCCTTGTGCTACCAAAAAGTTATTAAAACAAAATCAACACTGTTTTTGTTAACAATAATACTAGCAAAGGGAATGAAGATCATATTAATAACCAGTAAAGATTACAGAATGCTATAAAGATAAGATGAAAAAATATGCAATTAAAGCCATTATAAGAAAGAAAAGAATTCAACATAAAGAAATACAAAATGCATTGAAATAATTAAAGTAAGAAGATAAACATAATTTAAGAAAATGTTTTAGCACGTGCTGTTACTAGCATTTTTAACTCAGATTATCAATGATATTATTTAAAAGTCTAGAATGAAGTCAGGGAGAATAATCTTTATTGAAACCAAACACAGTACAAAGAGTTAAAAAAAAAAGAAAGATGCAATCTCCATTAAAAATAAAATTATGTTGAAACATTTAAGATATTTATACATGCTAATTCAAAATTATCTTTCACTTTGTTGCAAAGATAAAATATTATAATTGGATTTTCGCTCTTTTTGTGATGTTCCAAAATTTTTGAAATTCCATATACATTTATGAATTCTCAATGGCAATACACTGTTTTATTGTTTTCAAAATTTAATTATTTATTAGCCGTATTCAGGGGTCAGTTGCTAGGTTACAACATTAATACTATTTATTTAACAAAGGCAACACACTTTTATGACCTACAACTTATTGGGTATTTTTTTTAAATATTAAAAATGTATTAAGAAAAGGAAAGCGTATTTTAAATTATACTTGCATATTAAACGCAGAGAGTACCTATTGGTTATCTAGGCACACAGTGTGACAAAATTAATTTCCAATAAAATTACAAAAAAAATTCTTTTATTGAGAACGGGGTTAGTATAAAGCTTTTGTTATGACTCATTTACACGGTCTCAACCATCATATCCATCTCCTAAAATTTTTTTTTCTGGAATAGTATTTCAAAACAGGGGTTATTGTGGGGGACATGTAACCCCACCATTTGAGCTACGACATCTCTTTGGGCTATGAGGTTTCATATGAAATAAAAATTAGTAAAGTGACATAAATCGAAGGAAGCCTCTTTGGTTTTTTTAATATTATTTTAATAATACAAATAAGTAGATTAATTTATTTTAAATCTTTTATTCATATAGGCGAGGATATCTGGACGTATATTTAGAAAAAAATTATTTTAAGATTTCATAATATTTATAATAATATTAAAAGTTAAAGATGGAGAATGTAGTTGAAATTAAAGAAAATTTTTAAGTAAAATCATGAAAGTGAGCACGTTAATGAAGTTTTTCTCTAGAATTTATTATTTCTTGTAAATGGTGTTCATTCTAAAAGAAAGCCCAATTTTCACACAAGACTCGTCAAAGTAATTATAATTTTAAAATTATAGCTACATCGAAGCACAATTTTATGCTAACATTATTGATTTGAGAATATAAAATGGATTGAGAATAAATAATTTTATAATAATTTAGTATTGCGTTCTAAACCTCATGTTTATACTCATGATTAGAGTTTATAAAGGTATATCGAAATACACGCACATGCATAAATATATGATGCATTCATTATTAATTCTTGGTAGATGTACAAATATGATGCAGTAGATAAAACAGGAAAGTAAGCTATCCAGAATGATTTAAATGGATCCCTATGATTTAAATGGATTTTACAAAATGTCAACAAGCTGATTTATAACAGTTGAATTTTAAAATAATATATTCTTATTTATCTGTATAAACGTTTCTGTTTCGTTTGATGCATTGCCGTATAATATTCACTAACAGTTTCAATTATTCACTCTGGCAAGATTGCATATCGACAACAGTCCTTTTCAAGCGTCAGTTTTTGTGCCAGCCTTGCAACCGACGTTTGAACATTAAATTGTGCCGACAGCGCTGCGAAATGGGAATCGCCGCGGAAGGAAATAGTCCCATCCTATACGTCTTAATCGATCTTCATACGCCGTTTCGGTATGACAAGGTCGGCATCTATCGATAAGATTAAAGCTATTTGTTAAACGACGACACGCCAGCGACGCTGGACCATTCACATCTAGCCAATAGTTTGTGACAGAACCGTTAATATAAATGGGGTATTGTGGGAGCCCCTTGACGGTATGATGATGGGTGTAATTGCTTTGGAGAGTAATAACAGACGGTCGGACCGTCCCACTGTAATTATAATTTAATCATTCATAACTGCTCATAAAGTTCTCTAAATCTATACTGCATTTCGGCGATTTTATCATATCGATGTTTTATACATAGTTAATTTGTTTTTTTCATTTAGGTACTTTTGGAGGCTTTATAAAAGGGAATGCAATATTCTTTCTACATTGTAATTAAAGTATGAGACTATTTCGAAATGATTTTTTTTTTTGAAAAACGTTCGAAAGAAGTTATATTTTTGAATATTTACATTAAAAAGATTGAAACAAACATCCATGAAGCCACAATGTACCAATTAAGTGACAAAAGTGTTTTTAAAAATCAGAAAAAATCTTTTTTTTGTTGGGTAAATATAAATATAAAGCAAAATTCTCCAAGAGGCTTATCAAATGTTTTTCTTAAAATTTTAAAAATAGATTAAGAATTGTATTATTTAATACCTTAACTAAAAAAATAGGTTGCATTTTTATCCATTCCTAAAATACTGGAGTTCAACTGATAAAGAACAGGAAATTTTTAAATTCCTGTTACTATTAAAACAGAAAATTTTCAAATTACTGTTTTTTTCACTTTAAATTTAAATTCTTTCTAAATGAATGTATTACTTATTCTTTAGTTCTTGAATTGCAGAACGTATTGGGAAATTATTATACTAAATTTGAATTAAAATGTGCATTACATATTAATTTATGAGGTTTTATATAAGAAAGTTTTAGCAAAGATTAGGATAAGAGAAAATAACATTTAAAGATGTAAAACACGCAATGAAATGTAAGTAAATGCAAAGATAAAGATCAATGTTACGTCCCAAAAAATGACTGAGGAACAAAAGTCTAACTGCTTTATAAAGAAACATGTTCAAACATTAAGAAAATTAAATAAAAGAAATTTCATAATTTTGCAAAAAATAGACTTTTTAAAGTATTAACCTACTTTAATTTCGAGAAAAAAAACTGAAATTGTTATATTTTCCATTTACCATGTTTTAATTTTTTTTAATGGTTGATGAAGATATTGTATGCATAGAATTTTTTGCTCGAAATTTATGCTTGTACAAATGCTATATCATAAAGATTTCAAGATTTCAGTCTTCTCTCTTTTGAAGCTAATGCATCTGTTTTCCAATCACCCTGTAGACAGATTTTATCTCTTGATTGATTACATTATTCGTGATTGATTGTTGTTTTTATAGTGAAATTTTAAAAAAATGTGAACAAATATCATTACTTGCGGTTGAAAATGGCTGTATCGTCCTCGTCAGGAATAAGTTAATAAATCCAAAGGAGCAGATTTGAGATAGTCAGTTTAAATATATAAACCTTTATGAAAACTTGTAAATAGTTTTATAGATTTCTAACTCTGCAGATGGCTTACCGATAACTTGATAATTGAGTTAAAACATGACAAAATTAATTAGAAGGTATAGCTACTTTCAGTAATTTAGCAAAAAATTTTTATGAACTTCTGAAGGATTTTTTTTTGTATTATTAAGGATTTTTGTTGTATCATTAATTATTATTAATGGAAGTAATTTGTGCCTTATTCCCATTTTTATTTTTCATAAGTTAAGTATTAAAATGATAGTATAAATGAATACATTTGTAATTATAATTCATACTGATACTATAGATTATTATTCTGTTTTAGATATTTATTTTAAAGCTACTATAGCTACTGCTAAATATGCAATTCTATTAAAAACACATATAAATAAAATAAAGTTATGAAAAATTTAAATATATATACACCGAAAACTGCTTTAGTTTCTAAAATTTAATCTCAAAAGTTAAATTATAAACATGGACGAGGATTTTAAAAATGAGAATCCAGGCCCAAAATTCAGATCACAGCATCCATTAATTTTTAGCATCAAGAGGGTCACATTTTTCTTTTAACGATCATTTTCCCATCCCAAATCGAGTTTTCTACCTCGTCCAACACGCACTGTTCATTCCCATCTCCCCGTCCTAACCCTCTGGTAATCTTGCAATGAACTCTTCAACCACGTTCTAAACAAGAACTCTGTTCACACATACACATCTACAAAATGACTTCATTACTGACTCCAAACTACTATCATTCCACAGAATAAATGGCTGCATCAGGTTGTACCATTCAGTCTTTTCAAAACCCCCCTCCACAACATCCTTTCCACCCCCAGTAAAGTCAAATATTTATTCAACGACAGCGAGAGAGGCGAGTCCATTCCATGGGGTAGGAGGAGGGTTCCAACTTCTGCCGATCAGTCTTCAAGCTCCAGATGACTTTTACAGTCCCTGAGGCAGTTAATACCTTTTTACGGCCTACGATGACACTTTAACGTTGTCGTCGGAAATTTTACGACTGGCACTCATCGGGAATCCTGATGACATGGCCTAAGCGATCCAATTTGGGACAGATCAGTCCTCAATTTGATCACTCCCCGGTACTTGATGGAAAATTATGCGCCGGAGTCAATGGCACAGTGAGATGAAGTCGTATTTTTGGAAGAGACAAGGGAGACGGGGAATGTATTATGGATGGAGATGGCGCTGGTGTGACTTTTATCTGTATTTATCTAGGATTTCCAAGTGATCGTATGGTGGAGTTGGTTTAAGGGGTCTTTATTGGGAGATGAAAGGAAGCTGATTTTAGTTTTGGATGGTAAGATTTAATTACCATTTTCAGTATGCTCTTTCCCTTAAAGTTTAGTACTCAAGTTATTTCTAGCGTTAACAACTAAAGGATTAATTAAGTAAAATTTAATTCGCAATTTCCTTAAAGTTGATTTTTATAAGACTTAATTAATATTAGGTAATATATCACAGATGGGGTCTTTTCAAAAGTGCTTAGACGCAGCTATTTTCATTGCTTTTATTTTAAGAAACGCTATAAATATAAGATAAGATAAGGCATATCCACGGAAGTGCACATAGATACAAAAATTTCTTGTATTCAGTAACATATAGTAAAAGAAGTGTTATTTCAGTTTAATTAACTTATACTAACGTTCTGTTTCTTTATCGCAACGCTAGAGCTATTTTGGTGACGGACTTCGTAACTTTGAACCGATGTCAGATGACGAGAACAACACATAAGCTGGCACCCTTCTCTCCAAACTTCTGCACCATACCAGTGGGAGGATATTTGTACCCCAGGAATTTAGCGTTAACCAAACCCGCTTACATGTTGGTTCTTCGGTGTGATCGGGTCTCGAAGAGGGAACCCGCCGGTCCCGAAGACAAGAGCTTATTACTAGGTCACCGTGGTGCTAATTAAAGGAGGGAAACAATTAACAATTTTATTTGCATATGTCATTTATTTATGTAGTCCACTGATGACCAAATCTGACAGTTTATGAATATTTGGGAGTACACTTTTAGAGCGATCACATAAAACTCCATGGAAAAGAATATTTAAATGTATAATATTTCCACACATTCAATTTTGTGAGTACAGAAATGTAGATGGATTTTATTGGCAATAAGAATTTCAAAATGACATAGAAAATATTGTTTGATGAATCGAAGCAAAAATGATTATGCTATTCTTCTTGAAATCATGGTATAAATCTTCATGGTATAAACCTCAAGTAGTGATCAACATTTTTTCGTACAGTAGTATAATTTCTGTAGCAGAGGAATTGTAATATAAGAAATGGATCTGTAGTATACAGTTTCTGTAATATAAGAAATGGTTCTGTAGCATACAGTTTCTGTAGTATAAGAAATGGTACAGTGGTTGTGCTATAATATCATTAATATTGTGTGATTCCTCTTGAAACAATACAAATTCACAGTATAAATCTGAGGTGTGACAGCATTTTTTTCGTACAGTGGTACAGTTTCTGTAATATAGTAGTTGTAATATAAGAAATGGCTCGGTAGTATACAGTTTCTGCAGTGTAAGTACTGGTACAGAGGTTGTGCTATAATATCATTAATATTATGTGATTCTTCTAGAAACAATACAAATTCATAGGATAAATCTGAGGTGTAATAAAATGTTTTTCGTACAGTGGTACAGTTTCTGTATTAAAAGAATATTCTCCTACTATGAACGGCCTGGTTCAGTGGATGTGTTATAACATTATTATGATTATGCGATTCCTCATGAAACAATACAAATTCAGAGTTTAATTCTTAGGTGGTTATGAACATTTTTTTCGTTTAGTGGAATGGATATTCTCCTTCTATGGAAGTACTAGTGCAAAGAATGTGCTATAACATCATTAGAATTCATTTTCTTTGGAGAATTTATGTACATATTCAATATCAATTTTTAATAATTTTAATCGTATGCTATATTATTTTACCTCATGTTCTATGCAATATTGAAAATAATTGAAATTAATGTTTAAATTACTTATTTTCATTATTACTACTGAAAATAAAAAAAATAAAAAATAGAACGAATGGTATCTTTCCATAACTTGAAATTAAAAAAAATTTTTTTTTTTGATTTTCCACTTGAAATACATTTTTCAACAGGAAATTATTTCCTTCCTCTCGTATTTAAAAATTTGCATTGTTAGAAATAAATTCTTTAATTCATCTTAGTTCTCATTTCACCCAACGAGAAACAGTGAAAGTATTCAATAATATCAGCACCTGTTAGAGGTCAATTCAAGTTAAGAAAATACATTCGAAAAAATAGTTATAATGTGTCTTTTTTAATCATCATTAGTTGATACAGAATAAAAATAAAATTAAAAACTTAAAGAATTAATTATCTTAATATATATAGGTAATCTAGAAGGAATTAGAGAATTCCAACACACATCTTAATATGTTTCATTTCAATTTTTAATTAATCGTTTAAATTATTTACAGTAGAGTAATGCGAATCCAATAATTATTATTATTTCAAAGTAATGATAAAAGGATAAGTGCCTCCTGGAATAGGCTTTTGATAATTAATAAATTAATAAAGTTTTAAAACTTTGTTAATAATACTAATATTTTAAAGTGCCACACTGTCAAATTACAACTTTTCCAGAATTGACAAGCTGACAATATTTGTTTAAGTTTCATTCTTTATAACTCATAAAATAATGATTTTTTTAAATAAAAAAAGAAACATATATATTTACTTGTGTTGAAAAAGGGTTTTGTATGGGAAAAATACTTTCCTATTTACATAATTAGAAGTATCTGAAATAGGTTATAAATGTTTTACCAAATAAGTAAATTCCTATAAATATTAAGTCTATCAACTTTCAGATTCTAGTTACTTTTAATTTGTAGTTTGGTTTATATTAGCTCTTCCAACGCTTTGCTTTTGATACACGGCAGCCTTTTCTTAAAAAGGATTTTGTAATCATGAATATTGAAGTCGAATGATAAAGACGATACTCGAATCACCATCTCCAAATATTTGCATCTTCAAAAATTTCGATTTCGATGAATTTAATATGTTCACGTTCTTTGATCTTCCAACATACAAAGCAATTTAATAAAATACAATATTTTGAATGATTTTTGTTCTGTATCTTATTTCAAATGCTGCTAGCACTTCAAATGAAAATTTTCAGAATTCTAGTGTTTTATTTATATAAGATTTTGTATGTATTTTTTTAATAAGACAAGGAAAGCATCTTCTAGGAAACTCAGCTTCATCTGCGCCATTTCTGAAGAAGATGATACTGATGTAAAGCAAATTTTTAAACATTGTTGATATTTCTCATTTTCGCTTGTCATATGAAAAGCAAATATTTTTATTAGATCTCTAAACTTGACTAAAGACGGAATTAGACTCTTGACATTTCGTACTTCAAATAAGTTGAATATATATAAGGAGTATCTTGGAAATTCAATTTATATTAGACTCTCTCATTTTTTAGAATTCTAATAGAAGTTTATTCATAACAATTCACGCTTCATTAATTCAAAAATGATTCATTAATTCATTCATTTCATTAATTTAAAAGTGATACTAATTCTCTTAATCAGATTAATAAATTATATGAACAAGACAATAACATTTTAAAAATATTTAATTTAATGAAAGTATTAAGAGTAATCGAATATGACTGTATGTAAGTTATAACTATTTCACTTAATTTTGAGATTTTCAAAGACTTTATTTTAAATATTCTTGCTTGGTAGAGTCATTTTTGTAATTAATTAAAACACAGAAGCAGAAACAATGTATTTGTATTCACTACATTGTTTTTTTTATTTCATATTAAATTCTATGGCATTCTATATTTATTTAGTCTTTATGGATTTTTATTGTACGATTAATTAAATATAATTAAACATTAAATTTATGGTGACCCACGACTTCTTAAACTTTGTACGTTTTTCTATACAAAAAAAAGTAATATAATTGTTGAAAATTTTGACATTGATATTTTGATAAGCTACCACTTCCTAGACCTTTCCATACCATAGACAATATTTTTGAAATTATAATTGCCGGTAGAAGTAGAATAATTATACTAAAGTTATGTTACTTTTTTTCATGATTAGTTCTTGTATTTAAGCAAACAACAGAATCTTTATGAAAATAAATTGTGATAAATTGATCTACCAACAATTATATCTTGTGTAATTTAACCGTGATAAACCACTATTTAACCGTATTAAAAAATTCAAGCAATAATTTTAGTTAAAATATTTGCAGTTCATTAAAGTTGAAAAATTCTATAGCAAATGAATAATTTTTAACTTACATTACTCTTTTACATTATTTCTTTTTTTAAAGGTCAATCAATCAATGAACTCAAAATATGATTTAAAAATAACACGTTATCCACGTTTTAGAAGTTTAGGACTGTAGATTAAGAATTTTTTTGAAACTCCATAAAATAAACGATAAAATCACAGAAATGATAAACGCATAATAGCTATCTTCTCCTTGGCATTCCAGGGGGCTGCTGAATGATAAACATTTCAAGAGCAGTGAGACAGCAACTAGGTTGAGTCCTAATAGCCCTTATCAGCCACTGTACGACACCACCCGTAAGGCCAGGTTATGTTTCATCATTGGAGTGGAGGTAACTCGACTTTATACCATTACTTTACTCATGAAAAAAGAGAAAATTAATTATCCATAGTGAATCTTCACATCCGTTGGGGGAAAGATGCCCATCGGTGGTGGTTCACAAAAATGATTCACTGAAACATTAGCTTCAGCTATGAAATCTGCAAACTATTAAAGCAAATCTGCGAATTATTTATAATGAATTAAATATGTTCTAACTACTTCAGCAGAAGCCCGATACCATCACAGTTAAGTGAAAAAAATATATACTATTCACGTTTAAGAAGCTCCTAGTAAAAATTAACAGATGAATTAAAGGCTACATAGAAGCAATACAGTTTCAAGGAAGTATCAAATAACCATTCGAATATCCATTTTCGATATTCTTCTAAATGTGGTTTATTATTTTGCGGAAGATGTCACAAAAATAATAAACCACATTTAGAATATTCTACGTTTAAATTAATAGATGAATTGAAGGATGAATTCAAAGAAGTAGTACGGTTTCAAGGACGTTTTGATTAATCAATTGAATACCCATTTTCGAAAGACGTTGCAAAAATAATAAATCAAAAAGTCACATTTAGAAGATCCCACGTTCAAATTAACAGGTGAATTAAAAAATAAATCGTAATAGTACAGCTTCAAGCAAATATCGATTAATCATTTGAATATCCATTTTCGAAAGACATCGCAAAAATAATAAACTGAAAAACCATATTCTAACAGTTTCCATTTACTAAACTTCTCTTTTACAATCCTTTACAAAGAAGCTTTACCCACTTTCCACAGTTGGGAACACACAAGCATTCATTACACACCAGACAATTCCTCGAAGTTAGAAACTTTCTTCACTGAACACGTTAGCATTTGTCAATTTCCAGGAGAAAGACATTCGGATTTTGGGGAGAGAAATTTCTGACGCCGCCGTTCTAAACTTTCCCATTCCGCACGTAGTATCGGGGACATGCTCAGATATCGTTTAGCGGCAAAATAAATTCTCTGGCAAATCGAAAGACAACTCGCACGCTCCCGCACAAAAGGAATATCGGCAAAAGTTGGCCCAGAATAAATTCCAAAAACGTTGCCTCCTGAAAGGTATATAGGGTTTAGAGACGGCGAACTTTGAATACTAAGTAACCAGTCACAACAATTCCAAGCTGAACGAATCAGAAGCTGTTTTCATGGATGATGACGAATGGTGGATTGCATTCGGCGAATTGTTTATGTTAGATGTTCAGCTGCTGTTTCGGTAGAAGAATGATAGCGGCTGTATCGTTATATCAGAAGAATACAGAAGAGTTGTTTAATTTGTCGTGATTTATATGGAGTGTATTTTATTCTTTTCAACTAATTTAATGTAATGCTGCCTTTTTATTAAAATATTTGTTAGTGACTTATCATTGTTTAACCAGTTAACTGTTTTTGACGAGTATATTCGTCATTAAAAAGTATATTTTGTGATATGACGAATTTATTCATCAGGAGTAATAAAGCGAGGCAATATGCAGTTTGAATTGCAATTTTAGTAAAAACTCTAACATATTCGCAAATTTCAATTGCTTAAAATATTTAGAGGGCAGGTCGAATTCAAAGAAACAAATAAAAGATTATTAACAATTATTATCAAGAAAATCTCACATATAATATATAATTGTTTTAATTAAATGTATCCCTATGTTGTATTAGTCATCTCAGCAGAAATTAGGCAACCATAAATTGTTTTAGACTATTCAGTAAGTGGAGCGCCTGGTAATAAAAACCGACATGAGGATCCTTTTGTACCCTTTTACAGGTTTCATCTTTCATGGTTCATATGCAAAAAAAATATGCCAATTTAAGTAAATAAATAAATGTGATTATTGAAATAAAACATACTCTAATCACACATACTCTGTGTTTGACGAGTAAACTCGTTATCACTGAACTTTTCCGACACAATTTAAATACGCTTTTTTCGAAGAGGTCGAAACAGTTAACTGGTTAATGCACTGACAATTAGTATGGTAAAATTATGTTTAATTCAGATTGAAACATTTGAATCTGTATGTTGAAATTAGGCCTTATCTATATTTAGGCTTTTGGTTCTATTTCTTAAAATTACGCTGCAAACTTATTTGAGATTTTATTTTGCTTTTTTCAAATAAGAACAGTTTAAATGAAATTTAAAGCCTGGATTTTGGACAACATAAATAATAAACATAGCTAATATAGTTTCGATTAATTCCCATCTATTCTTTGTGAAGGTATAAAGAACACATACTGTTTTGAAGATTTATTTGATTGGAAGAAAAAAATAATTGATTTTTCGAGTGTCGAATTATAAGGTTTAAGAGTTGTATTTTTACGCTAATCAATTTTTTTCTGGTAGTATACAATTAAAATGAAGTTCTTAGATGCTATTAAAAGCCAAAAATACTGGTTTGTAAAACTTTAAGATAAATTAATGTGGAAATTGTAAATTAATGTGGATTCTGGTATTTTTGTACTTTTTTCCAAATTTTAGATTTTTAGCATGAATTGAAGATTCCAGAAATAACGTAATAATAATCAATGAAAAAATATAAAGACAAGAACAAAAATCGAATGATTTTTCCATCCTATTAGAATTGGATACCCGAAAAAATCGATTCTTTTTACCTTACCCTAATGTAAATGTCATTCAGTAATTTATATTATATATTGAATATTTCTATTGATTATAATGAATTTTAAATTATAATGAATATTATAGGGTCTTAAAATAAATATTCCGCTATTTTTTTTGTAAAGTGAGGTAACTAGCATGGAATCAAAACACAAATTAATAGATTTCATGATAGTTAAATATTGTAGATACTAAAATAATATTTCGACAAGGCGAATACATGACAACACAGGATTACATAGCTTTAGTGTCAAAAATGAATACATCAAAAAGTGTGCCAAAAATGAATAAAAAAAGTTCTATCTTTACAAACATGAAACAATTGAAATTAAATAAAATTTTTATACAAACAAGATTTCAGAACGTGTTTAAAGAGATAATGAGTCCAATTCCAGCCAAAGAAACACTAAGTATTTTTCTGTTATTGAGTATTGTGGATTGAGTATTGTTCTGTGTATTGTATTGAGTATTGTTCTGTGTATTGTATTGAGTATTATTTTAGGTATATTTCCATGATGCAAGTCACTGAGAAAAATCACATATTCATGATTTTAATGATGTAAATTCTTGATTAAAGTTGAATTATAAAATCAAGCATTAAGTTTTTGCTATATATTTTATTTATATTTTAATAAACTGTTCTACGTGTGTAAAAGTATTGCATTTATCTTATAAATACTTAAATATCAAATATATCTACATTAAAGTTAAAAGTGTAGAATATCTACAGATCTATTAAAAGCAATTGATAGCACAAAAATAAAATGGTAACGCATGCGTAAAATTGAAAATAACTTATTTTTTTTCTGTGCATGCATGAGGTTCAAAAGGCCAAATCATTTCATCGGAAAATCCAGTTTTGTCATTAATATCGGATTTTGCAATCGAAAAATATATGCATTAACACAATATGAAGGTATATATTATATGCCATGCCAACTTATGTAAATGTGACCTCTCGAGACTCCTTAAATACGCTAACTTGATAAAGTACAAAATTGAATTAATATTACACTTGGCACTTTAGATTTATAATTACATATAATAATAATAAGAAAAAACAAATTGAAAAAATGAAATAATTTTCTTTTCATAGTTATTTTATGGGTTGTTTGCAAATGCAGTAAAGAATTTTTCACAAATAATAAAAAAAAAGTTAATAAATACTGTATGAATTAGGTTAATTTTAAAGACTACGTTTAAAAGTCGATTTTTGGTAAAAATATCCACTTTTAAAAAAATTTAATATTCTTAATTTAATTAGATTAAAAATTGTTTCAATTCTATTCCAATATTCATTCTTTTGGGAATAATTACTTTCAGTTTTATATTTGTATGATTCACACTTAACCGATATTTTATATCTTCAAATATTATTTTTTTAAATTCTGAGTTTTAAGAATATCGTCCTACGAAAATTCTCATATTAAAATTTAATTGATAGCGATTAAACGATTTCTCATTATATTCTACAAATTTTGAACATCTGAATAAGAACCCTGTTCATTTAAAAGGATTGTACATAGATTTTAATGTTTCATAACATGAACGAAATTTTAAATTTATTATTTATCAGTTGAGCCGTAGTATTTAAAGACCAGCTAGAAATACAGTTTATTTATTAATTCAGGAAATAGATATATTGGATCAATTATCTTAAATTAATTCTAAAGTATTGAACAAATCATTTGATAAACGTCTAAATTGGTCAATTTTTACTTTATACCACTTTTTAGACAAAACAAATTATATCTCTAAAATAGAAACAAAACATTCTCAACAATGTTTCATATCTAATTTTGGTAGCATTTTTGAATTGATATATTTCTGATTAATATATCTTTTTCCAATGTATTTTGTACAAATATATTTATTATATCTATCTATACTTATAATAAAGCTCAATGTGTGTGTGTGTGTGTGTATGTTGGCGCTCTACAGGCCAGACCATTCAACCTACAGCTACCAAATTTGGCTCGTGTATACCTTGGAGGCCGGGAATGTGCACCTGGGGGTTATTTTTTCGAATTTTTAACTAGAATTTTATTTATTTAAAAATTAAGCGAAATTTTGACGTGTTTCTGCTATAACTTCCGAAAATATTACCGCACAAAAAAGATATCTACATGAAGTTAAAGATCAAAAATTTATCTTTTAAATGATACTAATGTTTTAATCTTAAAATTAAATTTCTATTTTTAATGAATTTTTAAGTAAGTATTTTAACTATGTTTTTCAATAATTTTTTTCGTAAAAAAATTTAAATTAATTAAGCACGTTTCGCATTCATGGGAAAAAATTGGCTTTTTTCAAAGTGTTGCCATCATATTGATTAAAGCTCCAATTAAAAATAAATTAAATCTTTTTGGAAATGAAATCTGCAAAAATATAATTTTTGGCACATGTTTGTAGGAAATGAAACAAATATGAAATACTATTTTTTCTAAAAAACAAATTCAAGAAAAATTATTTTATGATCTTTTACATTCTCTATACAGGGTGTTTATTTAGTCCCGGGCCCATTTTGATGTTTAATGACTCATAAAATAATGAATATATAAACAAACTTATGGCATTTATTGATGGAATAACTCATATATTTTCCTTTTCAGGTTTGAATATTTTTACTTTTGTAAATATCGTCTGCGCGTGTGGTTAATTTCAGATAATTTCATTTTCCAGTCTAAATATCTGTACTTTTCTAAATATCGTCTGCTTATTAATTGCATTTTTCTCTCTTTTGTTTTTGGCAACTATTGAAATGTTATGTTTACTTTTGATGTGTTTGTTCTATGTAGTACTTTTGCATGTGACGTTTTATTCGAGCGGATATTAAGGAGAATGCATACACCACAAGAGAAAGCACAGATTTTATGGTGGTCATAGAGTTAATTTCCAATCAACTAAATCACTGACTTTTAAGAGTTAATTTCCAATCACTTAAACTGATTGATTTATGAAAATTTGAATATCACTATTCAATAAAAAAAGGATAATTTTAGATTTTCCATCGATCGCTTCAAAGAAAATACGCCAATTAGCGCGCAGGTTTCTCAAGATTAATTGTCCTAAGATTATGAAAATGTTGAGTTTTTCTAAATTTTTAACATTTAAAACTTCATAAATAAGTCTTAGTTGATCGTGGAAAATAGAAACATTCATTCATTTATTTAAATTTTTTTGTGTCCAGAATATTTCCCAGAATATGATACTTTATTGCATTAAATTTAGACTTCATAATTTTTGAAATATATTTATAGGCAGGAACAAAATATTATTATTGATTTCATTCCAATCCTTTTGAAAGCAAAACTAAAAACTGAATTTTATGCTGAATCTCAGAAATTTTTGTTGCATTATTGTTTGAGATATTACATAAACTATGAAAAATATTTTGTAGTTAACATAAGACTTAAATACCGAGCGATTCTGTTTGCAATAATCATATTCAATAATAATAATAATTAATAAATAACAATAAAGATGATAAATAAAATAAAACGCTTGGTTTTTTTAAAAAATATTTTAATATTAATTGCAATTTCATCATTTACATTTTAAATTGAAATGACCAGAAATTAGCAAAATATATATAGTAAATTGAACGAAACGATCTAAACAGTATAAGTTTGGTATGACTATCAAAATTTGAAGATTAAAAATGTTTTGTTTGAGAATCCTTTAAGAGACCAGTTACTTAAAATATTTAATTGAAAATTGTAGCGAGCGGTAATACTGGCGAACCGGCTGGTCGCCAAAGGCGGCTAGTAATAAATAAATTTGATAATTATTTTTCAAAAAATGTAATTCTAGAACGTAGAGGAATATCTTCAAGATGATTACCTACCTTTGTCATATGATCACGATGTTATCTTTACAATTCAATAAAACAAAATATAATAAGTGTATCGCTTAATCATTTATTCCCATAAGCAAGAAAGTAAAAATAAAAAATAATCGTGATTTTTATTTTATATTTGTGTGTTTCCTTCTCTAGGGCAAGAACGGATAGAGGTTACCGATAAAGATTTTCTAAAATTAACCTTTCAAAACCTATATACATTGTTTAATTTTTAATAGAATTTCGGATAGTTTTCACCAGCAAAACTGTTTACAAATTCCAAATGCTAGACGTAACATTTTAGATGCGCAGTCAATGATTTCTTCAAAACATTCCAAAAAAGAAGAAAATGATTCACGGCAGTCATTTTACGACAGATAATAGTACCCATTCATATCGTATACTTTATGCACACTTTCCATAAACAGTTTATACTGGTTTATGGATCGTAAAAATGGGCTGTAAAATCGTTTCACGTAACATTATCCCTAAAAAAATCCCTCTGTAGCGATTTATTTATCCCTAAAAGAAGCAAAAGCAAACTTTCGAAACAAATAGCGAAGAACTGTCAGAACGGATCAAAAGAAACGGAAGAAAAAAGTAAATAAACAATTTACAAACAGCAAAGTTACATACACCAACGGTTACACGCACTTTACGGACGACTTAATAGACAGCAGCAAGAAAAAAGTAACAACTATTCTATTCGATACTTTACTGTTCTTCCAGAGATTCAGTGATAGAAGCAGAAAAAAATAGACTCCATCAACAGAGTAAGTAATAAAAGGCACACTCAAATGCATTGCCAGCATGGAAGGATAATTTAGTTGATCCGATCTCTTTTCAAAGCATGCACAGTTCATTGAATTTTGCATCCGAACTGGTGAAACAACAAATTTAAAAGAACTGAATTTAGAATCGCATTATACGAGCTCATAATAATAAAGCTCCGAGAAATAAAAAAGAACGCATTTTCTCAAAGCGGGAGAATTCATGATTCAAAAGATTCGGTTCATTGTTTCAGAAGTTCATTTTGATTTTTAGTGCGATAAGAAAAGCCAGTGTAAAATTAGTTTAATGAAACTGAACATGTTCTGCTTTATATATCTTTTGTTTTGTGTACCCATCGATGTAAATTACCATTTTTTTTTAAATAGAAAGCCCATTTTGAGGTAGTTAAGTGATAAATAAATGCTTTCGAAACAATATTTAAATGCTATTTCTTTAAGAATAGAAATCCCAGTCCATAACAGAAAAGTGATGCAATGTATGCGTTAATAAAATGAAATTCTGTTAAGAATTTTTATTAAAAATAAAATTTTTAATTTCTTTTAGTAAAATAATTGTGTTCGGGATACAAAATGTATCATTTTCTTATTTAACAATGCTTGCAACGATTAAAGAAAAAAATCGCTACGTTTATTTTAAAATGATATTTTGTATCAGAAATGCATTACTGCTCATTAATTTTTAAATAAAGCAAAACTGGAATAATTGATTTTGTCTATTTTTTACTTTGTTCAGTATTTTCGTTTGGAAGCCATATACTCAGTTGCAAAAATTCTTTGATGAATCGCAGTCAGAATCCGGGGAATCGATTTGGTGAAAGAATTCAACATTCATTGTTGAATAATTCCTGCTAAATTAATCAAAATTCATATATGCTTTAAAATATAACCATTTTAAATTTACTTTTGTAAATATTTTCACGTTAGTAGGAAAAATTTCTTATCTTTTTGAAATTTGATCTTGTCTCAAAAATCCCTGACTTACTGAAGAACTTCCTTCTTGCCACTTTATACGGGATTTTTTAAAAGTTGAAACTGAGTTTAGATGTTTGATAATTCCAGATGTGAAACCATATTCCATAGAAAAGTCATGGGTATGGGTCTATAAAGCAAAATAATTTTCCGTAGGAATTGATAGATCTTGTTTTCAGTGTTATAAAATTTGTAGCTCCCACGAAGGGGCACGTCAGAAAGGAGGATTAGAAGCTTCGAGTATTCCTAGCCACAGGGGTGGTCTTCGCCACCCTGGAGGGTATAGATAGTCAGGGGTCAGCTACCTCCTTTAGATGATGGGACATGATGTTAACAGGAAAGGTTGTACCGTGGCCGGTGATGTCTCTTAAGGATCAACCTTAGTTCCTGCGAATGCCGTCATTCTAATCAGAATGTCTTTAATCAAACAATAAGAGTAACCAGTGTAATTATATAATGTGTAGAGAAAACTGCTGTTTAAGGAAAATTGGGGATGATAAACAAATATTTTAATATAATACTTTTTTTAATAATTTAAAATATTCTTTAAATAGGTTAAAATAGAGCATTTGTTTATCTTTAAATATAAATTTAAAACGAAACACTGAATTGACAAATCAAATCAGAATTGTTACATATTTTAAAATAGCATATTATACAGGAATATAATAATGTTCAAATGTATTCTTGTTTTTCAGTTTCGTCTCACTGTTACGAAATCCTTCATATTAAAAATCTTTTAATGTATTTTATTTTTTTCAATAAGAATAATTTAATCATTATTTCAGTTATACATTAAATAATGCACTTTACATTAAAAATACTTTAATGAATTTGTAAGACAAATCATACTTGTTTTTTTTATCATTAAGATATTTATTAAAATAACAAAAAGCAGCACGAAAGTCAATGTTTCCCATAAACCATATTTATGTTATTACTGACATTTCCCATATGGAGAGCAACAAATATCTTTCAAAGCTTACTAGAAGTTACTATAAAAACATTTATCTAGTATGTTACACAATATATAATAAAAGTAACGAGCAAAAGTATAAGAACTTCGATGCTATTAAGAGAATTACTTAGTAATTATAAAATCCCATAATTCATATCTTAACTAACAATGAAGCAATTTTCTCATAAAAATGGCAATATGTTCATAAACATCTTTTCATTCAGGCTTATAAAAAAGAATAAAGATTGAAGGATGCAAAGAGTATAAAATTAAATGAGTTATTTGAAATAAGAGATTTCTAGACTTCACGGAACATAATAATTTTAATATCATAAAAAATTATATTCAATAAATTATTTTCCGAGGATATTTTAATTAGCTTAAGAAAGTTATATTTTGTAAAAATAATAAATAAATTGGTAAATAAAATTCCATAAATTTTGCAACATTCTTCAAAACACTTCATTAAAAGTTTCATATGTCATATAACGAATTTTTTAAACAGAGATCAAAGTTCTTAAATAGATCAATTATAATAATGATTTGTAAGAATGAAGGCAGTTTTTTTAAGGAATAAAATTAATACTCATTTGCTGAAATTTTTGTATATTTTAGATATTTTTTTATTACAAGAATGAAATAGAGATAGGAAGTCGTTAATTTTAAAAGGATGAAAAAAATGTAATATCAGATTTAATAATTATTTTTCCCAAATTAAGAAATGTAATCCTTATTTGGACGTATTTTTTTAACAAGTGATGATTTTTTTTCTTCAAAATACATCATCGATAAAAAAATATTTTTGTACGAATAATTCATTAATATCAATTATTAGCACAAACAAGGTAAATTCACTTATCACACCTTTTAACATTTTAGCACTTTTGAAGTAATAAACTGAAGAGGCGCTTTAAAATAATTATTTTGGAAATAGTGATTAACGTAAATACTGCAAACATACTTCTGAAAATAATGTCACACACATATACCGTTCACTATAATAGTTGTTCGTTAACAATATTAATAATGAATTGTAAGAATCAATCCAGAATTTTTTTTAAGATTAAGAAATTTACTACTCATTTGTGGACATTTTCTTCAGTTAGGAATTTTTAATAGCTAGAATAAAGTAGAGACGGGATAAAGTTGTTGATAAGGATAAAAAACAACCCTGATTGAAAAGCTTTATTTTTCTGAATAAAGAAATTTAATTGGTATTTTTAGTAATTTTTTTTTTCATTAATATACAATTTAATTTTTAAATGCATTGATAAGGAAATCACATTTCTTAAGTAACAATTATTTATAAATACTGTTTAAATTTTTGAAGATAAAGTAACTTACCAAAAGTTCCAGAGTTTATTTACTTAAAAGTAATAAATTGTAATTCGAACTTTGAAATCATAATTTTGAATACAGTGATTCATATGAATAAAATTACTGAAAAGATACTTTTAAAGTACAATATCAATAGATTGTCGTATATGTACTTGTTTGTTGTGATTGCTGCTTGAATGAAAGTTTAAAAATGGTCTGTAGGACCCAACAAATGCTGTTAATGATTAAAAATTTATTATTTCTTTGGAGAAATTTTCTTTAGTTAGGGAATTTTATTACGATTATTAGAATAATGTTGAGATGGGATAACGTCTTTTTTAAGGATAAAACGAATGGAATTTGAGAACTACTTTCTTTAATTAAGATATTTAAATCTTTATTTGAAATCATTTTGTTGATCAAATGATCATTTTTATTTCTTCTAATATTCATTGATTAAAAATATTTTCTTGTGCTAATAATAATTTATAAATCTTCTATAAACATTTAAAGATATCGTAACTTAACAAAAGTTTAAAAATTAATCTGTTTTAAAATAAAAAAAATTAAAAATATACTTTGAAATTAGAATTTTGAACATAATGATTCACATAAATTACTGCAAAACATACTTTTAAAAATACAATAAAAAATGTTGTCTTGTGTATATGCTGTTCAACATGATAGCTTGTTAAGAGAATAATAAAATGTTCTGCCGATGTTTCATGGCATCAAACGGCAATTCGAACTTCAAGGTTATCGGTACCATTTGTCATAATATGATAACTTCTAAGCCATAGCTATTTAGTGAAGAGTGCATTCAGGTCATTACTGTATTCACTAACTTTTCTTACCATAAGAATATAAATGTTCTTACATCTGATTTCCCTTTATTATTGATTATTTAACGGCGTTTGTAGAAGTTTGTTACTTAAATGAAGCTATCAATTTTCTCAAATTGAATTAATATACTAAATATATGTAATGGTCTGCCATTGGAGGATGGTATTTGATTAACATTAAAATTTTTTTTTAAATATTTAAAAAAAATTAAAATTGTATCTCTCCAATAATAAATATGAAGGTATTCGTGTGTGAGTTGGTCCTCAACAGATCGAATTATTTGACCTAAGCAATCAAATTTAGTACTATATACGCACTCAAGTCCAAAATGATTACAAACATAAAATTTACGAAAATTGATGAACTATTCACTGTGCTTCCATGAAATTTAGTACAGAAAATATTACAGTGAGAGAAAGAATATAGTAGCAGAACAATATGGAAAAGATTTTAACTAGAAGATATATATATAGAAACAGGGTACATCAAAAATTGTTAAATTGTGAATCAGACATAAAACATTTATCTAGAGACAAAATCTATCCAATATGGAATGTGACTACCGTGCACTGCTATAGAAGTGTCACAATGAACTCTCATACTGTTTATGAGGGTGTAAATAAATGCTGGTGGCAACAAAGACCATTCTTCCAAAAGCGTTGTTTTTAACTTCTGAAGGACCTTGGGATGGAGCAGGTTTACGCTGGGCAATGGTTTTTTCTAGACCACCCCATATATGTTCAATAGAAGTGTGATCCAAAGATCTCGAGGCGAATCCATATGACGAATGTCTTCTTCAAGAAAATCCTCAAGAATCTGAGCTCTGTGTGATTGAGCATTATCGTCCATTAAAATGAAGTAAGGGGCAAGTTCACGTAGGTTTCAAGGACCTCATCTCTATAGCGATGTGTGATAACAACACTAAATACGATCTTTTTTCTCATTCTCAGTGCATTCAGGACATTGTAGGCAGCTTAAATATTCTTTTCTTCTGGCCCGCAGAAAGCAGTTTCGTTACAAACTAGAAAAGCATGTTTCCCTTATAAAATCTTCACTCAGAATGGAATGAGCTGAATCCATGCTGCATTCTTCCGCATTAACTATGGTATGCAATTTGCGGATCTGTTTATATTTTTCAAGCACTGTATATCTTGAATCTTTCGATAATGCGAATTTAAAATCATTCCTTTTGATTCATCTGCTATTAATTCATTTTTGCACGGTTCATATGATTTTCCGCATAAGCTTTCTGTAATTTTGCATAAACAAATTATTACTACATCTGACCTGCCAGAAAATTTAAGGATTTTAATGAATAATATGAGCGCCATGATAGCAATGAGGAAAGAACTCACTGCTGCGATCTAATAACCATCGCCGGTCCTCCTCATGGAGATATGTCCTGTCTGCCACCTCATACCATTATTATGTCCACCAGGTAGACAAGAATCAATTATCTTATTGGAAATTCCTCACTCTCATATATGGGTGTCTCCAGTGGGAATCAACTTTGCATCTGACTACAGTTATCATTGAGTATTTCAGCAATCTTTGAAGCATATTCACAGTTTACCTTATTGTACGATAAAAATTCAAACTATGCACACAAAGCTCTTATAATAAGAACTGGTGAGAGTTATACGACTTTGTGATTTTGATTTTTGCAAGAGTTCAAAGTCAATGTTTGCCAACATTTTTCACTCTACATAGCTTAACTTCAAAGTAGGACAGAAGTCAATATACTTTTTATCACAATGTATAAATCACTACAGGCAGTTGTATAAAAACGCCACCCCCAAATGAAAAAGAATTTGGGAACTCAAAGCATTATTTATCAGGTAACCAAGTTTTATTTATTTTCAAAAGAATATCATCTATTTAGCGCCTCTGAGTTAAATATTTTTGGAAAAGGGTCTAGTAAAATTTGTAATATGTATATATAGGACGGTGTCTAGGAATAAAGTTAGTTTTTTTTTTGAAAAAAAAAAGGGAAAATAATAACCGAATTAAAAAATTTATTAAGACTACATAAAATTAAACATTTCATTATTTACAGAAATAGTATAAGATTTAATAAGGAGCAGGGTTCACCTGAGATGGGGACCCCAAATATGGCTAAACTTAAAAAGGCTATGTAAAGGGAGCATGTGAACCGCGTCCGACTTCATTCGTCATCACCGCCGAGTGTTACTCCTTTAGGAACTTAACGACGTCATATGCGCGAGAGCCACTCCTATTGAATGTCAAAACCTAGCCAGATCCGACTTGACATGATTGGCCTCGCCACATCTTACAAACAAAACCAATTAAATACTTCAATTAATCACCATCCATAAAACACGTTTACAGCCAATATCACTATATCTATATATTTAATGAGACACTGATTTTTTTTGGCAAATAATAATAATAATATATTTTAAATTAGAAAAAGTAAATAATTCGTTTCATTCAAGAAGATTTATAACAGTAATTTGTAATAGCTCAGTTCAGCTCTAAATAATTGCTATAAATTAATATTGTGCTTTTACCATCAAAAATAAATCAGTACACAAATTTTTTAGTGTTCGTTTCAAAGCAATAGAATTTTGTCAGATATGGAAATTTGCAAGTTTCTAAAAAGATTGTCTCTTGAAAATACGGTAATGTATAAAGGAAAGTGTGAAGTATAAGAGACTAGAATTTTTCATCATTATCTGCCGATGCTTTGATTTCCTAAACAAGATTTTTTTTTCGATTTTGTAAAGATGCTTAGGATTTTATACATTATTTTATTAATATTTGATAAACTTAAAAAAATCAATTTTTCTTTCCTTGGAGATGAGTGTTGAAATTTTATTATTATGTGATTTTTCAATATCGGATATACTGGGAAAATATCTTTAAACTCTTTTTAAAAATGGATTGTTTGATCACTGAATAATTTAAAAATCGAAACACTCTTTATAATCATCGATTTTTTTTCATGTATTAATTAGTAAATGGTTGATTTTTTATTATTGTAATTGCAGCAATAAATAAGTAAGTGATTTTAATTTTTTTATCATTGTTTCTCCTTACAACAAAAATTTCCTTAATTATATTTTTGTCTATTTATGCTTTACTTTTTTATAACAAATAACTCTGCATTTTACTTTTCATCTCATTAAAGCTTCAAGATTTTTTACTTTTCTTGTTTGTATAAAAAATATATTTATATGCTTAACATTTTTATCCTTGGAATTTTTAATTTATAACTTTCAATTTAATTTCAATTTATTTAACCCTTTCTAGGGCCGTGGAAGTATTACCTAAATTTAGATGCTTTAGTTCTTTATCTCACCCAAAATGATGTGTCTTGATTTGTTACTTAATTATTAATTAACCAATTAATTAATTAATCTAATTAAATTTATCTAATAAGTTAAATGAATCCCTTTTCTTATTCTCATTTCAAGCCTAAAAATATTTTAACATAATATGACTAGAAAAAATAGCCCTTTAAAGGATTAAATTAATTGATAACTGTGATTCCAATTATAGGTATATTATAGATATGTGTTAGTAAATTTCAGCATTAAGGTTATAAATTCCAAATTATTTTGTCTCCCGTACTTTATTGAAAAATGATACAATATATTTTGAACCTGCTATGAATAAATCCATAAATATGAGTATGAATAAATCACTTCACGTGACATTATACATTTAACTATGTAATCGGTATCGTATCTGACAATTATTTAACCTGGCAACTGTAGCTAATATACAAATTTTAGAATTAAGACATGAGATAAATACGTGTCGTTATGTTTGTAAGATGTTTTGGTTCGGTACTGGTCTCAGGTCCTGTAATGACCGTTTATGTATTTATAAGTTTCCCCCCGTCATATCTGTAAATAGTTCATCAATTCTATTTCTTAGTAATAAATTGTGTTTAAATTAAACCTTTCCTTTTGTCGGACCCAATCTTTGGAGATTTTATTTGTCACCTTTTCCACTGCAATACTCTAATATCAAACGGCTGAATTCCCAGCCGTTTTATAAAATATCATTGTATCAATATGTAATACATTTAAATTAGTCTAAGCTCTAAAAATAGTATTCTAATCACTCCAACTTCGTTTTCTTACTTAAATATAGTTCTTTTAACCAGAATCAGCTCTTTTTTTATTTATTGTCATTAAATTTGTAATAAGTAGTGGATGACAAAAAACATTGGCTATTTTTAGCTTTAAAATTCATTTCCTTTTATACTTGCAGTTAGAAAATTTTAGCTTCTGTTTGTGCTTAACCATTTCAAAGTGACATTGATTCATTGTTTCAACTATTTAGTACCAATGTGCGGTTTTAAGGTGCCAGAAATTTTAACGTGCGCGTTTGCTTTCTTAGTGCTGTTATATTTTAAGCGTTACAATCTTGTGTCTTTTAATTTTATATTTCAATAAATCTATTTTTATCTACTTTTTGATTTTACAAATTACTTGCCGCAGTACAGGGAGTTATAACTCTGTCAACAAAATAAAATATTTTTCATGTTTACAATAATTTAAATTTCTGATTTGCTTGACCTATAATTTCTTCCCCGTGGTATTAAAACGCTATATCGACAAATTTATTCTTTAACTTCATGAACTTAAAATAATATCATAGTTGTATCTTTCTTGCAGACTACCCTCCTATTCGTTAAGAAAATCCGTGTTGGCCATGGCATTAGACAAAGAATTCCTGATAAAATATCAAAATTATACTATTTCCTTGAAAGAAAATTCTTCAAAGAACTTTATTAACATATGTTTATACACACATATATTATATATATTTATCTGGAGATTATAAAAGAATTAGACTGATATATGAGATCGTAACTATCATACTGTTCGCTGGAACCGAATAAAATTTCGGTTCAAAGCATTTTGAGATTTGTGTTTAAGAATCATGTTGTCGCGTAGATGAGGTGAATGTAGTAAGGCCAATGGAAATGAACGCACTCAAGATGAACTCAAGATTTTATTACAAACTCTAACTGATCGAGAAACTACTTATATACAGTTAAAGAACATTCCAGACTTTGAAGGCTCGCAGAAAATTGATAATTTAAATTTACATAAATAACCTAGATTTGCATAATGAACACAAATTTTTCTAATTAACATAACTTTGCCATAATTTAGTTTAGTTTAGTTATATTAACGTCCCGTTTGAAGCAACACTAGGGCTATTTTGGGACGGACCTAGTAATTTTGAACCGCGGTCAGATGACGAGGACGACACCTGAGCTGGCACCCCCCTCTCCACATCACACCACACCAGCAGGAGGACGTTTGGTCAAGACGGATTTAACGTGCAACAGACCCCCCAGTCGGTTCTTCGGTGGAATCGGGTCTCGAACCTGAAACCCTCCGCTTCCGAAGCCGAGACCTTACCACCAGGCCACCACGGCCCTAACTTTGCCATAAAGCAAATCGAGAATATAGGGTGCTTAACGGCAATAGCTAACGACGCAATCTGCTCCTTGAGTGATAAAGGACAAGAAAGTTCACAGGGACACAAATCCAGAAAAAGAGTAACATGAGAAAAGTCAAAAGAAATTCTCTATTCTGATCTAAGAAATACTGATAAAGACGAGCGATCGTCTCTACTAGAAGAATTTAGTGACATTTTTGACTTTAAGGGGACATTGAGAAAATCTGGATGCAGTTCCGTGAGACATAAGATCGATACAGGTGACAACACACCAATCAAGCAAAGACCGTACCGTTTATCAGCCATTGAAAGACGCGCGATTGCCGAGGAGGTGCAACGAATGCTAAAAGAAGACGTGATACAGATGTCAGACATCCCATGGTCATCTCCAGTCGTCCTTGTGAAGAAGGAAAATAGTGAATGGCGATTATAGAAGATTGAACAAGATAACCAAAAAGGATGTATATCCATTACCTCGCATCGATGACGCCTTGGACTGTCTAGTCGGTGCAAAGATTTTCTCTATGATGGATCTGAAGTCAGGCTATTGGCAAATAGAGGTTGACGGTAAAGATAGAGAAAAGACAGCCTTCGTGACAGTAAGAAAAACAATAGTTAAGCTTTGAAAGTTACGGTTACACTGACAACATTTTAAAATTTTCAAATGGCAACACCAACTTTTTTTTATTAGAATGTATTCTCCATAGCAAAAAAAAATAATAAAAATAATAATAATAGTTAGCGTTAGAATGGTACCTGTTATACGAAAATCCCCAGCTAAACAGATTAAGAAGAAAAGAGAAAACAACTGCGATGTGTCTTAGAGAAAAGTGAGGTTCAGCAGATTCATTTCGGCCTGCTTTGGTTCTAGGCAACATCTGCCGCATGCACAGTGTCATCATGGTTAAAGTAGTTTAAGCAGAAAATTTATGAAACATAATAAAAAAAATTCTGTTGTTTTTCTGCTGTTAATGGCTATTTTCTCTTTCCTTCTTAGTCTGTCTACTGCTGGTGATTTTCGTACTGCAGGCACCGCTCCAACGCTATTGGTTTTTTTTCCTATAGAGAATACATTTGAATAAAAAAAATGGTGTTGCCATTTGAAAATTTTGAAATGTTGTCACTGCAGCCGTAACTGTTAGGGCTTAACTGTTATTTTCATACGATTCTTCAGCGCATGCTTCAAAATATATTGAACCAAAACTTTATTTTGTTCTACTGCAAGGTATGGTAGTTTCGGTCTCATATATATGGATAGTTTTATAATCAACTTATATATATTCAGCAAAAAATACCATTTTCTACAATAAACAATCATTATTATTTCCTTTAGGTGGCAAAATATGCTCTCTAAACATATTTGAATATAAATCTCAGATGTTTACGATATTCATAAACATTGTATAACGATAAAAAAAAAGTTTAAATGATAAAACTTTGAGAATTCTTCCTCTAAAATTATCAGAAATCATGATTCCGTTTCGAAATTACCCATGGATACTGTTTTCTAAAAGACTTTGAACAATGTATGCCATTATGAACAGTCTCCAAAACGAAATATAAAACATTGCTTTATTTACAAAAAAAAAAAAAAAAAAAAAAAAAAAAAAAAAACTAAATGAGAAAAGGGATACATCGTTAAAGCATTCTACAATGCTTTGCAAAAGAGAAAGAAACAAGCTGCAGCTTGTTATTCACATAAGAAAAATTCAAACACAATAGATGACAGAGAATAGCATCTCCTTCTTATATTTCTATGAATGGGCGGTTTTTCAAATGAACTTTCCTTTAGAAATTTTAAAGGAAAGAATCCAATTTATATTAAAAATGAAAAGTATTTTGAAGAAAATATAATAATAATATATAAAGAAACTGTTTAACAAGCATAAAAAAGTGTTGGATATTCTGTATGATTTTTATGTTATTGTTATGATATTTTTATGTTATTTATCCAAATATACCATTAGCTTGGATGCGTATATTCTGAAAAACAGTATTAATTGTAACTTTGACTTAACACAATGTATTAAATTTGAGTTTGCTAAATTTTTATTTTACCGTCTTCTAAAGTTTCTTTTAACTGTATAATAAAATTCATATCATTATAGAGAATGAAATGTTTTATCGTATGAGAAGTATACAAAGGTAAATCGCGGTAATTGATAAAAAAAAATTGTTTTTGATGAATCTTTACATTTCATACGACCGCGAATCTGAAAATACATTTTTGTGAATGTAATTTGTCTATATGTCAGTAGAATAACTCAAAAATCATATAAGACTCAAAATCAAAATTCTAGACTTCTATAAACTTTTCAACGGAATCCATGTACTGGAAGTTTGACTGCCTGTTAGAGCACAAGTCAACACGATAGTTATAAAATGTGAACATGCAGTTAGATGAAATTTAATTTTCAGTTTAGCACCAAAAATCAAGTCAAATTTTGACTCAAATACATTAAAGGATTCATTGCCTATGAATCTATGCAAACTCGATAACTCAAAAGTGCAACGACTTAAATAAATAAAACGTGGTGTTTGTTCTTTTAGTGGAATTGTATTTCCAAATTTTTATTTCAATCGCTTAATAAGATATGCTCGATTTCCTTTCTTGTACTGCAAAGCAATGGCGTTCAATATCGTGACCATGAAAATTAAAATCTGAACCCTCCTATCAATCATGACCTTACCTTAGATTGCATAATATCTTTATCCGAGAGTTTACAAAACAGTTTCCGAGAGAAAAATCCCATTATATTTTTACTATTTTTGAGAAATAGTATTTTAGCTAACCCAGTTGGTACTCATAGCCATGAGTCATAGTCTACTTAACTAATCCTTATATAGGTGTAATTAAGGATTAGTTAACCATAGTAATCATGAATTATTGTTATTAGACCAACATGAAAGAATTGTTATGTCGTGACTATCGCTTATAAGTATTTATTAACACTGTATAATAATTTAAATTAAATACTAGAAATATTATCAAAGAATTTCCTGCATGTATTTTGTATATTCTGTTAAGTATGTTTAATTATTTTTAAAATAAGATTCCCAATCAAATAAATTAGAAGTATGAAAACGGGGGTTTCTTTTATTCAAGAAAAGCGATATGAGAATTGCTACGTTTCCAGTCACTTTTAAAGATTAAAAGAATGTCGCAGCCTCAAAATTCATATTTAAGTCGTCAATAAATTAAAATTAAAAGTGAAATTTTACTTCAATTTGCTTACATTTTAACACATTTTCACATAAGTTTTTGACTCATTGTGGATATAAACTACTCTATATTAAACATGTTAACAACAAAATTCCTCATCCTTAATTATATAATCCTGATTGCAGGGATTCAGTTGCCGGACAGCTTGTCATCGGCATCATTACACATGCAGATGGAAAACTATTATCTTTCTGACAGATGGGAAACTATTATTTATCCGATTAAAATGATACCGAGTTGTTTGTATCTAAGTATATGCTAACAACTGCTTATTGGTCTACATTATTGAATTCCTGACAGTTCATTATTTTTGACAACACTTAAAATTGTGTCTCATCCTCTAAAACAAAAGTGAACCTCATCTAATAAGATCTCATATTAGCGACAATCACTTATGATATCATAGGTATCATTTAACTGATTTATACTTCAAAGTTAGAATGTTATATCAGAGCAGAGAATATTATAACAGCATGGTAATCGTTTGCAGTACTGTGATAAATATGCACCGATGAATCAAAATAAAAATAAGTCATGATAGGATCACACAAACTGAATAATTGAAATAATAATAATGATTTCCCTTGTTACTTTTAATGAGGGAGATATAAGTTCATTCGTGATTTTTCAAAATAAATTGATTTCTTTCAAAATATTGTATAAAATCTTTAGGATATAAATCTCATGATAGAAATATAATCTCTGCAAAGTATTAATCGAAAACGAAGCAATTGAAATGACCAATGATGCGATGGGCATTTTATTAACGATAAATTATGAAGTTACGCAAGAATAATTTTAGAATGTTCATTGGGAATAGAATCCATTGATCGAAATCTGGAAAATTTCTGAGCTGGCTGCTGGTCCCTTTCTCAAAGTTCCTATGCGAAAACTACAAGAACAATATTTGACCTTCGACAGATTTATCGGGCACCCAGCCCTTACGCATGACGGATTTCGGGTGGAATCCGCAATCGAACTCATGTCATTTCGATCAAAGACGGTGATTCATCTTTCGTGACAATTTGACCAGTTGCGCTATTAAAGTTGTTATAATAGCCGAGACTCTCCAGCCTTAATACAATGGGGATGTTTCAGCTATAAAGTAACAAGTTTATAGCCATAAAACGCTCAAACCAGAATTCAACATAATGCTTTTCAAACCTGAATTAAAAACTGAACACTTCACTTTTATCCACAGCATTAGTATATTATTATTCCATGTTTGCATAGATAAGCTATTATTCACTCATTACATGATGTTCGTTTCAATTTGTCTTATCCATGTGTTCTATAAGAAATTGCATTATTTTAATGTTCTGAGAACTTTGTCATTCGGTTGATTAATTAAAATAAAGGATTAGTAAAAAATAAGTTTCCCACTTCAAAAGTTTCTAGAATGCCTTCTATTGGTTTAAATAACAACGTTTGAACAATAGATTATTTAGAAGAGGCGCTTTTCATTTATTACATCAAAAGTTTGGTACAAAATTGTGGTGAAAGGGGGCTCTGTAATACACGCAAAATATAATATTTATAAATATAAATTAAATGTTATATATATTTTTTTATAAATAACAAGCAATATAAAAAAGAAGCATTAATAACTTTTCAGTATGTCATCTTTCATGTTCAGCAATTCATTCTAATCGCGGAGCCATATAGATAACCGCAGTTAGTCTGCTGGAATATTCCTGAATGCTATCGCTCCAGATCTGGCACAAATGACGGTCTTTGAAGGTAGATAGTGACCTTGAGGGAATTCACAACTATAGTTTCATGGGACAAATGAGTAGGCAGTGTTATTTATTGGAAAATAATGGTTCCTGCATGAAAATAATGTTCTAAAGGCCTCTTCGCTGTTGAAATCGTGGGATTACAAAATCCATCAGCATTTCATGGTACTGTGTCTTCGACGGAACACGTTTTGATTCCGTTTGCTGTTATCTCCTTAAAAATGTAACCCAATAATAGAAGTTCCTATAAAACCTCAGCATATTGATAAAGGGTATCTAAGGCACTGTACTTCTTCATTCATTGGAATTCTTTTACAAAAGCAACGGAGTTTTACTGGTTTTTGTAGAACAATTTTACTAGTAGCGCTTTTTTGTGCAATGTAAGCGTTATGAACAGAGAATATAGAACAGAGAACTAATGCTCGTGCATAATCTCGTGCATAATGCTCGAGCATAATGAACAGAGAACTAATGCTCGTGCATAATCCGCCTTTTATTAAAATCTAACTTATAATGCTAATAGACATGCGCTGAAATGTAAATGATATTTCATATTTTCAATATATGCAAATAAATGCCATTTGTGTTTCAGCGTCGTCTATTGGTTAATTTCGTTACTAAACATTTTATGCTTAATAAATGTCACGCTCATTATTTAAATTATGCGTTGTTCAAATTTTTATCTCATTTGCAACGTATTTACTAGAATTCTCTGAAGTGGAACATTTCTTGCTAATCCCATATTTAAAGCTTGATTTTATGCATGCAGTTACATTAGGTAATGAATTAGGGGGAAAATTGACTTCAAAATTCCATAATATCTATAGTAATAATTTAAATAATAAAATCTAAAAAGTAAAAAAATATTTTTTTTAATTACATTTAATGCTTGCAGAACATTTTAGTTAAATTTATTTCAAGTGTCATTATTGCTCAATTCCTATATGTGTTTTTCAGCAATTTTTTCTATTTATGCTATTTAAATCTATCAGACAATTTATATATATATATGTGTGTGTGTGTGTGTGTGTGTTTTATTTCTAAAAAAATATGCTGGGCGCTTATAGTATAATTTTGTTTCGAGTAGACGCCTTCAATTCTATTATATGTTGTATTTTCAGTTTCGTTTTTGTACATTTATTCTTTTGTATTAAATATTTTTAGTTTCTTCGGATGTACCCTTATTGTGTTTCATATATTACTTCTAATTTTTGTATACATTTTTTAATGTCGAATATTATACTTTCAGTTTTTACCAATACATTCTTATTTGTATTTATATTTCTCATTAGGTTGTGTTTTGTATTTGTGTCACTTTTTCATTAATATTTTTGTATTTGCTGTTTAATTCATTTTCCTAACTAATTTTTCTATTAAATATCCATTAGGTTGATCAGAGATTTGAATTATTTTATCATTTGGATATGGAAAGAAACTTTCTATTATTTTATACTCAATAGCACATGTTACAAGATTGGTAAAACTCGTCTTTAAAAAAAATAATAGCGCAAATTGTTAGATATATGAAATTATGGTGGAAAAGGAAGCGATTCCAAATCCACGGATGACATGAAGGATATCAGTGATTTATGTTCCAACAATCTTCACCTAGATCTAATCTGGGCGCACCGAAATAAAGCGTTCAACTGACGGATTTCCGCGTTTGCTAAATAATGCGCGATATTACATCTCGACAGTTATCTAGCAACCGCGGTGAGATTACCGCAAGCTCCACGCAACCGTTACAAATTCGCGGTAATTAGTACCAAAACACGCTCTACGCAGTGCCAGAAATTCAAGAGCAAATCCATTTCGAATTGATCGCAGTGTGGCAAAACTTTATTAATGAAGAAGCTCTGGGGAAATGATTAAAATTTCGGTAGATGTAGATTTGATCTACATCAGAGAGGAAATCCTTGCGTAATTTAAACCAGGAATTGTGGGACTGATATTTCTGGTCTGTTTAAAATTATGCAACTCGTTTAAACTTTTACAAAAATTGTTCACATGCATTGGATAAAGTAATCAGAAAAAAAAAATTAAAAAAAAATGTTAGCATGAAAATGCGATTTGAAATTATTCAGAATTCTAGATTTTCGTTTTGAATTCCAGTCTTATCAGTTTGTTTTTCTCATTCTACAGATAGTTCCAAAACTGCATACAAAGCTGAATAATTATTAAATAAACCATTAGAAAGAAACTCCAAAAAATATTTAAAGCTAAAGTTAAAAGGCTGGATTCAATTTTTCCATTTTATTTTTATTATTTTTACCATCCGGGCATTTCTAGTTTGTATATTTTATGTATAAACCATTCATCCTTTGCACTCGGAAAAATAATTCGATGCAAAATTATTCATCTAATACAAGACCTTGTTTATTGTTCCAAAAAATAAATATATACAATTGTTTCAAGTTGAATTTCCCCGAAAACTTAATCTACATCTTTTTACCATTCTGTAGGTATTATTAACAATCAAAATTGAAAATACGTTTAGTTTAGTTTAGTTATATTACGTGCCGTTTTAAAGCAACACTAGGGCTATTTTGGGACTGTCCTCGTAATTTTGAACGAGAACGACGCCTGAGCTGGCATCCCCTCTTCACACCACACCAGCGGAAGGACGAATGGCCCGGACGGTTTAACGTACACAAGACCCGCTTACAGAACGGTTCTTCAGTGGAAGTGGGTTTCGAACCTGAAACCCTCTGGTTCTGAAGCCGAGACCTTACCACCAGGCCACCGCGGTCTTAAAAATAAACAAATAAAATGTCTAAATGATGCATCGTCTTGCATGGCGACATTGAATCGACTCTCGAGTGCTAATAAATGATAAATAATTGAGTTATTAATATATATTTAAGTTCAACTTAATTTAAAAAAATCTTGATGCATGAATTTTATAGTTATTGATATTTTTCGAGTCTAGTTTATTACGGTTTAAGCGCTGTTTTTAAAATAGAAAGAAGGGATTTCAAATTATACAAAACATGCTGTTATATTTACTTGGAACAATATTTCTCGATCGAGTCACTAAACTCATAAATTGCAAATTGCTCTTAGATTTCAAAGTTTGGTTATCTTGTGGATCCCATAAAAAGAAATCCATCGGAATGAGATCTGATAAGTATGTGATAGAATTCAATGACAGTTCTTTGTCCTCAGCATCTGATTTTCAGAATTTTATTAAGATTACCCTCAGATCACGTTAGCAATGCAACTGCGATCCATCTTACTGGAAGTGTTATTTCTAGTAATAATATTCTTTCAAATTTTATCAATTTTGTTATTTTTATAAATATAAGATCCCACTAATCAGCACTAATTGGTCACCATACACCATAAAAAACATTTTATATACTTACATTATATTGAGCTATTTATTTATTGCATTTATACGTACGTATAAATGCGGTAAATAAAATAGCATTATAATGACTCAGGATTGTGGGGATCCTCTATCAAACAAAGTAATTGTGTGTTTTTCCAATAGCGTTAAAGACCCTCACCTCATGTCTGGGGACACAGATTAGGGTGTCGATATTGATGACACCGAATAAGAAACTGAGTGTTAGAATAATTTAATGCCTGTATCTCCATAAAAACAAAAATAATAACTGAAAAGAGGATTTTCAGCCATTGATTAAATAAAGTTTTCAAGAACGTTAAACCCTTTCTTCGTCAAAAAATCTAATTCTAATGTAAAAAAAAAATGTAAATAAAAAAATATGATATATTAAATAAAATTTTAATTAATTTAAGATGTTCCAGAAAGGTATGCATCGATTTGATTTTATTAAAATTTTACATATTTTAATTATTTACAAAATAATTATTCAAAGTCTATAGGCATTTTTATAAACCTCATGTATAACTCTTTAGCCAGTCTTATATTAAAGCAAAAAAAAAAAAAAGGTATTTCATACATGATAAAATTTCAGGTGTTTAACGTAAAGCATTGAATTGAGTAAATATCATTCTTTGGAAAAAAAATGAGCTAATGAAAAAAGGATAGTTTTCATAACGCCTATTCATTATATACCGAAGCTAAACAAAAAATGAATTTTATCAATAACAGTATTACCATACATATTGTCACTATATAATCTTTCATATTAAACGAAAATGTTTCATATGGCATATTTGCTAACTGCATTTATTTATTCAAAGTTATTATTCCATCCATTGAATTAATATATTTATTTTTGTACACATCAGAGTGGCTGCGACTAAAAAGGAATTTAGGATTTTGCTAAATTTTAACAGGGTAGAAAAATAGCACATTGTAGACAACAGAAACTGTTTCGAGAAAACAATAAATTGATTTAAAAACAAACAAAAATAATCTGTCAGTAGACTAGACAGTTTTGGTTACTTTTTTTTATTCGAAGATACATAGTCTATTTCAGTAGCTTACAAACACAAATCTTTTTGATTGCGCATAATGCTTTTCCTTATGTTTATTCATTCATAAAGTCGAAAGAGTGACATTATATTTTAAGTTTTGTTCACTTGAACACAAAAATAGATTCGTTTTGCTGCTCAGTGAAACTGACTAATTATTTATATTGCGTAAGCTAAGCAAATTGAAAAGCTGTAATTAGGAAATAAAGCACATTGAATTAGTTGTAATAAAAAAAAGTAAAATAATACTTCTCTTTATTGCCTTACAATTATGTTCCATAAAAAATAATGAAACGAAATTCTAACCTCTAATTCGAATCATTGTAGAATTATAATGCCTCAGGATTGATTTGTCCATTTTCATATTGCTTTGAAAATTTCTTTTCAAGCAACGAACACAATAAACAAATGTATTTAGTATAGTGACAAAGTACACTCGTATAAATGCAATAAATATAATAGCATTATAATGACTCAAGATTATGTTCATATTATTTTCAAAATTTCTTTTCAAATACAGAGCTCAATAAAAAAAATGCATTTAGTATCTTGGCAACGCACGTTCATATTAAAGAAATAAATAAAATAGTATTATACTGCCGCAGGATTGATGCGCCTATTTTGATATTGTTTTCAAAATTTCTTTTTAAGCAATAAACGCAATTAAAAAAGTATTTAGTATCTTGGCAACGTATGTTCATATAAATGCAATAAATAAAATAACATTATACTGACTTAGGATTTATTTGTCTATTTTCATATTATTTTCAAAATTTCTTTTTAAGAAACGAACACAATTAAAAAAGTATTTAGTATTGTGACAACGCAAATTCGTTTAAATGCAATAAATTAAATAATAAAAAAATTAAAATCAGATATACTTAAAATATTTCGAAAGCATCATTAAAATTCGAAAAAAAAATTTGAGTAGAAATAAAACTGACATTACAATTTTTTTTTTGCATTTTTAATTTGTATACAAATTTTTTAATGGAAAAATAGGATCAGAAATAATCGAGGAACACATTAAGATTCTGATTAATTTTTAAATAAAAATCTAATTAAAATTTTGAGAAGTCCTTCGTTAGTGAGTTTTTTTTTACTCAAGGCATAACTACCTGACAAATTTGATAGTTCTAGATCCTCCGATCTTCCTAGTCAAGCATTTTACAAGCACGATGGGATTTAAAAGTAGATTGCCAACATATTAATATTATCAGGTTAAAAATATTTCTATCTAGATAGTCAAATATTATGAAACTTCTAACACTTGTAGCTTTCATTTCTAATTCTCAAATACCCTTTATTTATCTTTCCGCCCTTTTAACTTACACAAATAAATATTTCATCATTCTCCCAGTGGCACTGCAAGATATTCTACGATAAAGATTCTATGATAAAGAAAATAATACGTCGAAACTCATTTGAAAAACATCAGAACGATATATACAGATCCAGATATATAGCTGCATTCCGGGAATTTTTATTTTTTACCACATTAGATATGTTATTATGTAAGATTATTCCGCGTGGGTGACTATTTTCGTTTATTTGGATGTACCTTAATCCTCATAATATCTCTGACAAGCATCTAACCTTATGTAAAGAAACTTGTCAAATATATTCCTTTATCGAAGTTCATCTTCGATATTCTGAATAGATTGTTAAGATTGGTAAAAAGTTCGTGTTCTCTAGCGAATATTCGCCGTGTTATTTATTGCGGGATACTACAACGTCTACAGGCAGAATCGCTGATGTGAAAAGCGGTTACTTTCTGGGAATTTAATATCACATAAATTGGTGTAATCATGTTGTTGGATCTTTCCCAATGAATAGGCTCATTCATTCATTCATTGACTCTTTCAAGACCTTAGAGAGTTAGACGAATCCTTCGGCTCTGAAGTATTAATTGACTCTTCAGGAAACAACAGGTTTCGGCAAAAATCTAGCCAGATAGTAACAAATATATACAACAAAATAAATCAATTAAATAATAAATCAAGAATAGTAAGTTATGAAATGCTTAAAATGTTTCATATTAAATTTAATTTTAAATATATAAGTACAGAATGAATGAAAGAAATATAATAATACCGTATGTAACAAATATTTACAGATAAAAAGGAAACTCTACAAAAAATATGTATGAAATTTATGAGAACTTTGACTGTGCGAAAGTGGAAAAACAAAGTAACTAAATATTGAAATAAGAGGAAGGGAAAAAAAGATTCAAAAGCTAAACAGAACCCATTTAAAACAACAAACATTAGATGAAATATAAAACCTTCAAGTAAACTCAAAATCAGGCAAATTAAGCCTTAAATTGAAAAAAAAAATGAAAAGAATATATATATAAAAAAATACAAGTTTATATATAAGTTACGTGGTAAAAATAGTTAGTAAAATTTGTATAGTATAGTATTAGTTGAAAGTGTATTAGCATTAGTTGAAAAAAAAAACTAGTTCACAGACTGTAACAAAAATAATAATAAATTAATAATAATAAATAAAAAATAATATTAAAATTTAATAAAGCCGGTATTTTATTCAAAAATATCCCTGCAGAAATCAATTTTATAAGTATTCATTTTCCTGAAATACCATTCTTAATTTGGTGTGAATAAATTAAAAAATAAGTATTTAAAAATATAAATTTATGTTTAAATATATAAAAAAAATCCAAACTATAAAGCTTCTGTAAATATCTTTACAGAAGTTATTGGTTGGTTATTTTGGATCATAAAATATATTTACAAAAGTCTTATAGTTAAGATTTTTTTTAAACCTATGAATTATTCAGTATGGATAGGTTATCTAAAAAGATTATATTGTGCTACTTTGCATTTCATCAAAGGATAATACTGGACAAACTTTAATAAATTTGAAAGGAAAGTTGAATGGCCAACAGTGTTTAAGACAGAAAATCTAATTTTGAAATCAGTTCCTAAATAGCATTTTAAGAATCATATCTAAACATATATTAGAAACCTAGTATTATTTTAATTCTGAATTCAATTTCAGAACTGTGTAGTTATCAAATTTTTATTAGAAAGAGTTTATATCTTATGTGTGAACAAATAGCAGAAATGTTCCATTTTAATTATCTTCCATATTTTAAACGTCGAATGAATTTTACCATATTAAATAACTAAACAGAAGTCACTGGTATGGTATCGGAATTGATTAATATGAAAAAAAAAATAAGAAATAATATGAATTCAGTAAGAAATAATATGAGGAATTAGAAAGATTTAATCGAGATTAAACGGAAATAACCTTGTTATATATCTATAAAAAATTAAATTATTAAAATCGGGTACAGCTATCGAGAAAATGTGATTCATGTGTTGTCATGAAAAAGAGTATATGTAAAATTGCAAAAGTCTAGCATTTTCTGAACTGAAGGAAAATTAATTACAAATTGCAATTTAAACTAAGAATAAAGAATGTGAATAATTCAAAATTTTATTTTAGCTAAGAAAAAAGGGAATCAAAGGGATCAGATATTTTATTTATTATTCCTATTTCTCAAAATTCTGCAAAAACTACCGAACATTTGAAATTATTTAGTGAAATGGAATTAAATTTTTTTTATATAAATTTAACTCAAAATCATGTAGAATTGCAAATATTGTGATTAAAAAGAGCAACTATATATATATATATATATATATAAAATAACAAGAGGATATAAAACAGAAAATCCGATATTATCCGACAAAAAATAAAGCATTACACTCACTCATTTTCTTTAATATTTTGAGATAAAAATAAATAATTCCAACAAACGTTCGTAATTGTTTGAATTAAAAAAAGATAGGCATAATTTTTAAAAACAAAATATTATATAACTGATAAAAGTTTTTTAAATTCTTTCATGAAAAGAAATTACCTATTAACATTTTTTTTAATTTAAAAAAATCAATATACTTGCCTTAATATTTTTAGAGATTTTATATTAGTATATCATTAATTAGTATAATTAGTATAGTATTAATTAGTGTAGTCTTTATCTTTAATTAATCGTTATTTTTTGGTGTTTGAAATATAGAAAATTTATTTTTTTATTTAAATTAAAAATTTAGTACAGAAATTTAAATTAATTTTTAATGTAAATGCTATTATTAATTTCATTTTTAATTGCAATATTTTTAATCTCCAAATAATACGTTACTATTTGAAATTTAATGAAAAATTTTTACATCTATTACGAATATTTTTTTTCATGACAGAAAAGAAGACACTTATGCAATTTTATTGAATTCTGCCATTTTTAATCAGATATTTAATTTAATTTCTTTTACATAAATGAATTAATTTTTCTGCAGGATTATAATGATAATTATTTTTCAGTTGGTTAGAATGTTGTGAACAAAATTATTAAGTAGAAAACTTTTTACAAACTCTATAGAAGGTACTTTTAACTTCAATATAAGTAAAAGTTTTTAATATATTTAATTTAAGGTAAAGAATTTGGTTTATATTAGTTAAACAACTTATTTAACCGACTGTTTTAAAATACAATGTTATAATTTCTGGCAAAATAATAAATATCCGTGATTTACTTGATTTTCTCTAACTATAAGTAATCTATTTCAGAAATAAGTAAATATATTCGGAAATATTTAAAAGAATTTTGAAATAATTAATATTTGAATATAGCATATTTTATCATACTTTAATTTAATGATTCCAAGCAAAAAATTAAATTTATATAAAGCACATTGTAGACATATTCTTTTAAAAGGACTTAGAAACTTCATTAAACATTTTTTATTATTAGTTTTCAAGTAAAATTGAATTTTCATTAAGCGAGAGAGATCTCTCAAATCGATTGAGGTCGAGATAGTTAGGTCTTATTTTCCGGGTTGGGAATCACAGGCTGGGACTCTGAATCAACCTAAGAAACACCATGCAAGAGGATCTGGTAAACGTTATATCGTTATTATGGTAAACGTAAACGAGGTCAAATTTTTTCCCGCTGCTGTGGTGCGAAAATGTGGAGAAGGGCATGCTTGCTCAGGCTCCGTCTTCGTTATCTAACTAGCAGCCCTGATATTGTTCCAAAATAAGATATTAATATACCTTAATTAAGTTTAGATAGCTTCGTGTTCCAAATTGATCAATTAGGATCAACTTCGCATACTTTTAGTTATCTTCGCATAGCATCATTGAGAGGGATTTTAAAAGATTTCAGTTTCAATAATTCGTCATTAAAGATCACTAATCATTATTAATATTTCTCAGATTACTGCACCAAATATGGTAAAAACATCTGTTCATTAATTTTTTTTCCATATTTAAGTGCATACATTATAGCGATTATTTAATTTCAAAATGAATCTAATGTAGATAGTGAATTATTAATCAGCGCCTGATGCTACTACTTTAATTTCCATGATGACTTCTGAAACCTGTAATATTCTTAATGAGAAATATTAAGAAAAAATCTCAGGGAAGGGAGGGCGATTTTACAATATTTTGAAAAAAATATTATGCACAAAAATAAATTTTTAAAATTATGATAAAAAGTCTTCCTTATTTAATAAAAAGTTTTATTTAAATTTCAAAGCTCAAAGCTCGAGGTGCAAATTTTCCCCTAACAAAATACACATGGGTCATGTTTGATAGTTATAGAGCAAACGGTTTAATGTGTACAGTTCAAACACACATGTTCATAATTAGAGATAAATGAAAAAAAGAATATATTTATTAATTTTTTTAAAAAAATTGCTAGTTTATTTTAAAATATTTCACAATATAATTAATTTCAATAATTAATTTTAATTAACAGTTCATTAATAAAACTGCTTTATAATTATAAAATTTATTTACTATTCAAATTCAGCTCACACGTCGGCATTCGTAGGAAAACAAATTTAACTATATATTTATTAATTAAAAACTAGGCAATAAACTATGAATTCTCACCTCAAAAAATAAAAACAAAGAAATATCATACAAAATACGTAGGGAAATTTGAAAACTATTAGTATGTGACAGAAAAATCGGCAGAAAAATCCCATCGTTATAAAGACAAAACAAGTCAAGTTAAATAAAAACACATAAAAAAATACATTTGTATGATGATGAACTACAAAATTGTACAAAAGAAAAGTAATGGAAAATGTTTGAAGAAAAAAAAAAAAAAAAAAAAAGAAAGCGGAAAACATATATCCTCTGAGACTAAAGCAATATTTCGGTACTTGATACGTGTAGAAATACATTAGAAATAATATTTGGATAGAAAAAAGGAAAATAAACCTTTTGCATTTTATGCGAAATACTATATCAGATTTTATAATTCATAAAAAAATATCAATTAGATATTAAAGCATTTTTTGCATATAAAAGAAAAATTAGAAACATTCTTCGGTATATGACAGTGGAAAATAATTGAAAATATTCCATCGAAAAATTAATATACTAGTAAAATGAAAAAAGAACACACAATACATATGGAATACAAATAGATTCTACCATACAAATATTATGATTTAGTTTCGTTTAGTTATATTAAAGTCCCGTTTTAAAGCAACACTAGGGCTATTTTGGGTTGGACCTCATAATTTTGAACCATGATCAGATGACGAGGACGATACTTCAGCTGGCACTCCCTTGTTCAAACTTCCAAACAACACCAACGGGAGGACATTTTACCCCGATGGATTTAACCTGCACCAGATCCGCTTACACGACGGTTCTTTGGTGGAAGCGAGTCTCGAACTTGAAGCCCTCCGGTTCCGAAGCTGAGACCTTACCACCAGTTTACCGCGACACTACAAATATTATGAACTGAATGTGGACGAAATCGAATTTCGAAGAAAGAAAGGACATTTTATTAAATTTTATTCATTTTATATCAGTAAAAGTTCAGTAAACAAAAAACATATTATCCTGAATTTTTACCCTACAAAATTATTTTTTTAAAGAAAATAACTTTAATTGAACGAAAAACTAAATATTTATGTATGATTCAGAATGTTTGAAGAGATAAAAACGAAATATACTGAAGTGGAAATAAGATGTCATATTTTTCTTTTTCAGTAATTAATATTTTCTGTCAGAAATCTTGTGCTACATAGTATAAGGAAACAAAATTCTTCTTTCTTCCTATGTTTCTCTATGAATAAAAAAAAAGGCCTTTTCAAATAAATGAAGTCAAATATTAAGAAGAAAAAAATAGAACTAAACTTATTTTACACATCCATTTTTCATCACGTTTTTCGTCATTTAGTACGACTATCATTCTTTTTGAAAGCATTAAGTTTTGGAATGTCGACAAACATTTTAAAGTTATTAAAAACTAGATATACATTTTTCGAAATGTCTTAACGATATTATAGCACATTTCTTAAGTGTTAGCGCTTTTTAACAAATGTAATTTTTTACTCCTTCCAATAATCAAAAATCTAATGAACGATTTATCATATCTGCTATCCAAGAATCGTTTTGTTTTAACTGAAAAAAAAACACAACTTATTTTTAAATAAATCTTTTTGTAGAGTATAATTTATTTCGCCCATTAACGTTGAATCTCCAATATTGAAGTTGTTCTCAGAGACTAGCTGTAGAGAAGGCCGGTTTCATATTTCACTTCGCTCGCTTTTCAAGTTTTGCCAGATTCCTTTGTGCGCTGCACTTTTTGGCTGAATGCCAAATAAAAACAGCCGCTTAATCTAGGATGCTATCAAACACAAAAATTCTTCACGGTATTTTTCATTGTTTTAACTGCAGCAGCACCCAATGGCCGAAAAGTGAAAAATGATGTACTTCTCAGACATAAGGGGAGGTTTTTCTACACTTTTGTATTATATTTCTCTCTTGGTTTGCTAGTTTATTTCTGATTAAAAAAGTAACAATGGAATTAGTTGTATAAGAAATAATTTACCATGCAAATATTTCTCTGATAGGCTTTATTTATTATTGAAAAACAGCTGTTAGATATGTTAATTCGTTAATCAAAGTAAAAAGATTTTTTTCGCCGTGTCTTATCCGATCATGCTTCCACTTTCATTTAAATATTTTTATGACTTCGATGAATTTATAGCTATTCTAGAAAAAAAATCAAAAACATTTATATAAATCTTATTTTAATTTTTTTCTGTTTTTTTCCATTAAATCCAACACATCAAATACTATTTAAAGTTTGAGCAATTTTTCATCACTACTTATTATTCGAAACTGTAGATTTCATTTATATTCAAACAAATTTGCAGTTTTTATTCATTTCAGGTGAAGGTAAGTGAAAATTATGTTAGTTTGAAATATGTTTTACACCTTTTTATTTAATGCTTTGTTAAACACAAAATTTGTTTTACTTTTTATAAAGTTGTAAATTTCTCATTTTTTTCATTCATTTACTGATACATTAGAGTTTTGAAATTTTTAACTGTTAAAATAATATTTCTATTGTTTTCAAAACTTAATTTTAATTGATAGATTCATTTAATTAAATTGTATTTTTGAGTAGCGCCATCTGGTAGTAAATTAGTGAAAAAATTATTTCAAGTTTCCTTTACATTTATATTAATGAATTAGAAACTAAAAAGGAGAAGAAAAATAATATAAAACTATATACTATGCAGAACAATAATAAGAATGTGCTTCTCTTTTTTTCAATGCATTAGGGCCGCGGTGGCCTGGTGGTAAGGTCTCGGCTTCGGAACGGGAGGGTTTCCGGTTCGAGACCCGATCCCACCGAAGAACCGTCGTGTAAGGGTGTCTATTGCACGTTAAATCCGTTCTGACCAAACGTCCTACCGCTGGTGTGGTGTGGTGTGGAGAGGGGGGTGCCAGTTCAGGTGTCGTCCTCGTCATTTGACCACGGTTCAAAATTACGAGGTCCGTCCCAAAATAACCCTAGTGTTGCTTCAAACGGGACGTTAATATAACTAAACTAAACTAAAAAACTTTTCAATGCATTAGAACAAAATGCCCAATTACACTGTCACGTAATCTTTTTGATATTGGCCGACATTCAGAATATCGGAAAGCTTTGTTGAGAAATCGTACAATATCTATTACTAATAGGGTTTCTTTCAGATAACTATTACTATGTTCAAAATTAAATAAATTAATGGTTACACTAAATATTACAAAAGATAGATTCAATTAAATGTTATAATATAAATATAGTTAGTTTTATATAGCTATAGTTAGTTTTAAGCATGCCGACGTATTTGACGGAGTTTAAATATAAACCAAAGACAAAAGATATGTCAATATGTCCAAACCTTTTTAGAAAGGACACAAAAAGTAAATTTACAGAAATAATTATTTCAGAGTGCACGAACTAAGACAGGCGTTGTTTTTAATCCCCATGGTATCAAATTGGAATTCTTATTTAAATTTTTTATTCTGACTCTCCGTAAATATAATATACTAATGATATTTGATTAGATCTCTAAGTCATAGTTGGAAAAACATTTAATCAATGTTTACCAGAAACAACTGTTTAAAAATTTAGATATCAGCTATAATTAATTCATAATTTAAAAAAGTGAATACAAATTATCTAACTTTAATGAAACTCGTTTCCACTTACTATGATGAATAGAAGTAAAATTTTCAATAATAATTTCTATCACAAATTATCGCTAAACTACCTGCATTACCAAAAGAGGCAATTTTTTTAACAATGCATATTTCTTATCCAGTTTAATTAATAAACATCACATAGAATATTTGAGTTCATTAAAAAAGAAACTTTATCTTCAAAACATCACTTTTCCTAAAAAGCTGCTTTAATTAGATAAAAGTTTACTCCCTCAACTCTCTTATTAGGATTAATCTGAATAATTTTGAGAGTAAATAAAAAATGTACGAAAATAGTTAATATTTCTTTAAGGTAATTTCATATCCAGGCACGCTTGGAACACTTAATAAAAATGGAAAATATTAGCTTTGTATGGGAAACTAAAAAGCATACCTCTTTGTAAATTATTAAATTAATTATATCAACAGTTTTGTGGAAAAAAACTATATAGAAAATGCAGAAAAAATATATTACAGACTAAGAATTTTATTATCAAAACTACTTAGTTTGGCTAGGAAAGCTTTGGTTGTGCAGGGATGGAAGTCGAGTGTTTAACGTCAAGTACTTTATGGGAAAAAAGAAACATGGACTTTATTCCAAGGAGAATGTGAACTTAAATTGACATTTATCATTCATGTAAAGGCTTCTTCTTTATTTTATCTTTTTTATAAATCAAAACTTTTTTTAAAATGATTAATTTTACCGTTACATGAGGGACGTAAACATATTATATCAAATCCCAATCTATCTTAAATAAAAGGCATAAATATAGGCAAAAATAATTTTTTACCATGAATTATGAACAAACATGGTTATTCTTCAATATAATTGTCTTGAATATTGATACATTAGTCATATCTGTGAATCATGTTCCCTATAACATTTTCGAAGACTGTTGGTACCAGTGATGTGAAATGGGATTTAACTTTTCTTTGATATTCCGCATTAGTCTAGAAATTTTGAATTTTTTTCAAGCAATGAATGTTGGGTAAAATTGTCTAAACATTTGTGCTCACAGTCGTAATTTCTGGTTTCTTGCTGGTCAACTGGTTGTCTGCATTCCTCCTTTTTTTTCGAATAGCTTGATAATCTGGTTCAAAATATCTTTAATGGAACTGATACGTCTTCCTTTATGGAGAATACGGCTTTGAGCAGAGAGATTTTAATATCTTTCTTCAATGGAAGCACTAGCTAGAATATCAAAATAATTTCATATCCAGAATAATGAGTTATAGCAGTTGTATTACACTTCTCTTTTGGATACTAGATGGCGATACCTGATTACGCCATCCCATATGTAATCCCATAATGCATTGCGATTGTAATGAGAAGGAGATGTGACGCTGAACTGTGAAGCGCGCGCGTAAATGTCTTGTCTTTGTGTTTGTAATTGTTTAGTGTGTGAATGTGATTATTAAAGAAATGTTTCCTACAACATTCGTCCTGTTGCTTCCTGCACAGATCATAATAATCCACATACCACCACAGAGTATCTTTAAAGAACTGTTAAATCTCATCTTACATCATGGAGGCAACTTTCTTTAGATAAACTATTGTTGTTGTTGTTTCTAATCCCAGGTGTTTTAGTTG
>JAPMOR010011657.1:201484-238050 GCA_026543865.1 Argiope aurantia
AGATAAACTATTGTTGTTGTTGTTTCTAATCCCAGGTGTTTTAGTTGCGCTATACCACCTCCATAAAACCAAAGATTTCTAAAAAGTCCAAAAACAATAGCGGATCCCTTAAAATCTCAAAAATCGTAAAATTCAAACATTTAAGAAAGTGATTGGGGGAGGCTTAATCTGCCTTGCACCAAGGACATTCAGCAAAGATCCTCCGTCCGTATTGGAAGGTGAGGGATTTGGTTTGTCCACTCAAAAAACGAGAGAGAGCCGTTTGCTGTTTTCTAGAGATATTCACCAACCGGGACTCTTACCAAAGAACCAAAGGTGAGCAGGTGGGACTCTCCAAAGTGCACTCGGCTCCATCTTTTTGTTAGAAGATATTTCAGAATAAGTTAGTGTTGCATCACCTGGAAATATGTCAGCTGAGGCACTCTAAGCTAAGTTATCCGCTATCTCATTACCATTTAAACCAACATGTGAGGGGACCCATTGAAAGTGTATAGAGTGTTCAGTGGAATGCCTGGCAATAAAGTTTAAGCTATCCATGCTAAACTTGTCCCCCACTTTCGTCCAATGTGAAAGGTGCTGTATAGAGGCACGACTATCCGTTAATATCCAAATGTCCCCGAAGACAATTTCAGAGGACGATCAGATTATAAATAAAATATAAGAAAACTAACTCTCTGAAATGACAAATACCTGAATCTTATCAACGATTATGTCGAAAAATAACTATGTTTCAAGATAAATTTTGTTAATGAATTCATTTTGCTCTTTATTCTTCTTTTCTTCATGATCTCCTGGAGCTTAAAGAAAAACAGGCCGTTGTATATTAGAGTAGAAACAATAAAATTAGAGATTGGATCATGAATTAATTCAATATTATCTGGTAAAGCCGAATATCTTTAAACAATATAACTGTTGTCATTATGCGTCGACAAGCACACATAAGTTCTTGGGAAAGGCGAGGTAAGATGCCAAAAAGTCACAACCAAAGAGGTAAGCATAACAGTTTAAGTTATTGCTATAAATAAGATTGCGCACATCATTTCTGGGCAATTTTATTAATCATATTATTTACTTTTCTGATTTAATATGTCTTGATTCTTCTTGATTCAACAATTTATTTGCATGATACTTTACTTAAGCTTTTTTTCCCTATTCTTACTAAGAGATTTCGTCCTCTGCTTGCTTTCACTCAACAACTCCGATATTGTCCTCTGTATCGTCAGTTCTAGTTAGCAAGTTTTTAAACTCCACTGGCTATTCGTTTGCCGAAATCTTAACCCTTTCTAGGGCCGTGGGAAGTATGCTTCCCACCAAATTTATCAATCTTTGTATGAAATTATGTAGGTTGGCATAAGTCCTGACAAATTTTTTTAGAAAGACAGAAACTTAGATGCTTCAGTTCTTTATCTTACACAAAATGATGTGTCTTGATTTTTTACTTAATTATTAATTAACCAAATTAATTAATCAAATTATCTAATAAGTTAAATGAATCCCTTTTCTTATTCCAATTTCAAGCCTTAAAATATTTTAACATAATATGACTAGAAAAAAAATGGTCCTTTAAAGGGTTAATCTATTGATGATGAGAATCTATATTTTCCTATCGACCTATCAATAAAAAAGTCAAATCAAAACTCAAAGTCCTCTATGAGAGCATTCTTTTCTTATGTCTCTATTATCTAAATATTGAATCAATTTTTCACATTTTCCCTGCCAAATTAGCAGCTTTAGGATGATATTTCATTTTTAAAATGCCAGATTCTCGCTCGGTCTTTCTTCGTATGATTTCTTCATTGGATATTACTGGACGCTACACTATTATTTAAAAAAACAATGCAGGAATAAAACGTAAATTGCTTATATATTCAGAAGAATGCTAGCCAAGAGACAAAAAAAAAATTTCATTACTCGAAAATAACAGACAAGCGGAAAGTTATTTATATGTGCTGCCAGAAACGATATATCTAAAATGTAGAATTAACAAATAATATTATTTTAAAATCATTTGCAGCTACTTGGATTTTAATTCAAGTTTTACTTTTCTTTTTTTGTGACCATTTCATTGTCAAGTGCAATATATATACTTACTATGACACAATAATAATTTTCATTAAATATTTTAAGCAATTCAGGCAAACGAAACCGGAAGTGTCATTGGTCAGGTGACCAATCACAAAACGAAAAAAAACGTGATGTTTACGTGATTTTTTTATATATGAGATAGATAGTAAACTATTTAAGATTTTAATAACTAATTATGATTTGAAAAGTTGGAGTTATGTACTGATGTCAGAAACACATTTTTATTTAATATTCACCATCACTGCATACTGAATTATGACCTACGACGGTGTAAATGTGAAATAATGATACTTAGAAAATATTTCGGACAAACACGTGACTATGAAAATAGTGACATTCACCAAGTATATCGATATTTGCTAGATCTTTTACAGTAGGAGCATAAAAACAAGTGAATATATTCACTTAGATTTTTTTAAAGAATTTTATAAATATATATGAAAATGTTTAAATTATGTCTCGAGTAATATATTATTTTTTTTAAAGTGCTATATGAACTCTAGTCACAATTTCCCCAACCCTGATATCATAAAATAATTCGCTGCTTTTCAAAATTCTGATATTCTTGATTAGAGGAAAAAATTGTATAAGTGTGATTAAGTAAGAGATACGGTTAAAGAAGATACGGAAATGTTTGCAAAAATTCTATATTTACCAATTGATATTTGCAACTGTAAGGAAGTATTTAGTGGTTGAATGTATCTTCTCACACAGCATCAAATTCGCTGCATTTTTGAGCAAAGAATTGTAACATTATCACATTATCATTTTTTCAAAAGCTCTCAAGATTTTCCAGTTAAATAAAAATTTGTTGTTAAAATAATAAATTATTTTGCTTGAGGATTTAATTGTTATTTGTTTATATCGAATTTTCTTTCAAGCACACAGTCCTATAGTAAACCGTGAAGTTGTAATAATTAGTTTTTATCTATTGATCAAACAAAAGAAATCAAAAGTTTAAAATGATAATTAATGCTCTCTATTTAAGTGGTAAATATTTCAGCTTCCAACACATTTAAAAGGGCAAAAATTCTGTCCTTTATAATACTTCTCTATGCAGTTCAATCGAGCAGATATAATTAGCTCCGGAATGCTGCGCATGTATCAGTTTTCAATCCATACTTTAAAATTCTATTACTCTACCGAAAGGCTTTGCATAAAACTAACAGTTCTTTTCCTAGAATAAACTTTTTGTGACTTCACTACATCGTGACCTTTATATGCAGTCAGATTTAGAAAGTTACTGATTAATTTATTCGGTGGCATCATCATTTAATAAGTAATATTTTTAGCAGAAAAAATATTTTTATGCAAAAATATAATAATATGCAAAACACTTTTATCGTCTGATATATTTTTTTAAATTAAAATTAGAATATTAATCGAATTCGACAATCAAAAAAGAGTCATAGTTAATATAACAGAATAAATATTAATGATTTATGTAGTTACTGTAAATTTTATTATCAAATGCAAAAGTATTAGAACGGATTTTATGAACATTTTCACTAATAATCACTTAAGAATTTTCGAAGCATCTATTCGCGATGTTTCGATTGTATCCCTTATAGTTTGAAGGAGGCTACTGTCGATAAACAGTTCTTTCACTCCTCTCAAAAGCTTTACACCTGTTGCCTCCGTTTGAATGTGAGCGATTGGCTTATGTTAACATTAATCATTTAGTTTAGTTTAGTTATATTAACGTCCCGTTGTGAAGCAACACTAGGGCTATTTTGGGACGGACCTCGTAATTTTGAACCGCGGTCAGATGACAAGGACGACACCTGAGCTGGCAACCCCTCTCCACACTACACCACACCAGCAGGAGGACGTTTGGCATGACGGATTTAACGTGCAACAAACCCCTTGCACGACGGTTCTTCCGTGGAATCGGGACTCGATCCTGAAATCCTACGGTTCACAAGCCGAGACCTTACCACCATGCCACCGCGGCCTCTAACATTTAAGCATTGTTTAATCACTATTTTCTACTCTCTCGAAGTATAGATAAAGTATTGTAATTTGCACAAAATTGCAACTCGAGATGTTTTTTATTAATGTTTGCATTTTAGATCCCCACGTGTTCGAAAAACACATTTTCGAAAAATGTTCGTTTGTCTATCTGTGACAAAGATAACAATGCTTTGAGAAATAAGGATGAAATTTAATATTTGGCTTTAAGCCAAATTTGTAGATTTCTATCAAATTTTGAGCAAAATCTATTCTAAAGGTCTGTCTGTCCGGCTGTTTGAATATGCATTAAAGAATAACTACAAAACGAAAAGAACTAAATGAATAAAATCTGATATACATATTTAACATATATAGTGTAGAGACTATCGAGTCAACAACGAATTGAAAGTCTATCGGTTTGTACTTACAGTAATATATAAATGCCATTGTTTAAAAAGGCTATGAATTATGAATATCAAATTTGGTATGTGAATTTATGACTAAAGGTGCAGTTGTGTGTTAAATTTTGATTTTGTTTTGAATCAGTTGGTCGCGATTGGAACCATAAATAAGTCGACATGAAGTTGATTTTCAAATACAATTAACTACATGCCTGGATAAATCGTCAAAAACTCACCAAGGATGAGATAATTCAATAAAAATTCAAGCCATCGGTTAATATTTCTATTGTACGCCAATACCATGCAAGGCGTTTTCTGCCTTACCCAAGGTTTACGAGTTTTTAGGAGATGGAGAATAACACCTTTATTAGAGAGACATAGAATTTCGGGGACACCACTCCTACTGTTGGCCCAATGGAGCAATACTCGAAAATATGTATTAATATAGAAAAGAAATATAAACTAAAAAATGGTGAATTAATTAATAGTGTTAACTATTACAAAGGAGTATCTATACATTGTTTTATTCCACTATCATCTGCGTTAAATTAAAAAAAATACCAATAACAATTGAAGTAAATAAGTAATAAAATAAATTAATTCAATTCCTATTTAGGTCAACAAAGAAAATTTTTATTTTAGTTACTTTTTATTAAATAATTATCAAAAAAATTAATAAGTATCAAGAAATAAGTATCACAAAATTATTGATTTCCGCAAGAATTGAACTCGCATTCTTCACCTTCCCGTGAAAAATACTGAAATCCTTGCATTTTACCGATTGAGATACTGTCTGTTGATTTCAATTTTCATTACAAACTGCTAAAACTCTATTTAAAGTATTAAAATTAATTAAATTTAATTAATGACTTAATATTTAAAAGAACTGTATTAAAATCAAGTGTCATCCACTACAAATCTAAAAAAATATATTTTAACTTGAGTGGATGAATAAAAAGTATTTTATTAACGATTAAAAATTTGAACAAGATATATAAATATATATAGGAAGAGTATGAACTAATAGTAGGAATTGAAATATACACAAAAAGCGAAATTGGTATCAATGAAAAAAAACTTTATATTTCAATAGAGGTGTAAAAATATTTTTTCTGGTATAATATCCATCGTTGCTGCGAAACTAGGTATAATTTGGTTTAATTAAATATTCAATTACAAATTAATTGAATATTTAATTAATTTTTGCTTTTAGAAAAATTTAAACAATCTCTTTCTTGTTCTAAATAAGAAGTGCGCCAAATTTGGTTGAATTAAGCCCAGTTATTTTGGAGACGTAAAACATAAATGCAAATGTATCCTTAATCACTTTCATTTATATGAAAGTTGTCGAAATTGATTCTTAGATATTACAAATACATTCCATTGACATACAGATTTTTGTAAAACCATCTTCATTCTTCAGTAGAGATATCTGTAAACTCAGATCCGAAAGGAAAAAAAAAATGATTCTATAAAAGGGGCAATTCTGGAAATAATTATCTTACAATCCTCAAGAGATTGATCCTTTCCGAGTATGCTTGCCCTTGACAAGCAATGATACTCGAGGTTATTTGTATGCTTTTCCTTTCAACGAAGAGCTTCAGCAGATGTTTCGGAAGACCCATGGGGAATTGAGATATATCCCCAGAAAAGGAAAGTGAGCTTGCCAAAGCCACAATGGATTAGACGTTTCATGGCATTAGTTTATGATAATGAATCCGTTTCAATCAATGAATGGATGAAAATGCCATAAATAATAATAAAGTTGTCTTTGAAGCATATTATGAAGTTCAGAGAAGATTTATTATTTAAACATTCGGGATAATTGTATGAAATAAATTTGGTGAAATGATATTATTCTTCGGTCTCTTGAGGATATTACGATCAATGAATAATAATTTTTAGTGACTAATATTAATAATCACCGAATTATCACTATTAATTTTAGTATATATGATTTTACTTTCTTATAAGCGAAATACACAGAGAGAAAACATTGCAATTGTCAGAAGAATTCAAAATCGAAATTTTGACGAATCTCGACGTTTCAGAGTTCCGAAGGCCAATGACACATTTTTTTGTTTTGAAATTATCTATGTTTGTTACTATGTGAACATTCACACAAAAAGGAATCGAACTAAAAGGATGTAATTCGGTATGGGCTTTTAGAGCAGTAGTACTTGTAGTTTTTTATTAAATTTTGAACGGAGAGTTAAATGTCTGCCTATCTGTAGTCTTGCATACATGTAAATGTAATGACTTAGATAATTGAAAATTCGCATGAGATCTTGTGTCAAATTTTGGCTTTAATTGGTTGACAAAAAATATCCAAAATGTATACTCGTTTTCATCAATCTCAAAATGAAAATTTAAAGTATCCGAACACGTTAAAAAGGTTGAGTTTCACTAAAAATGACATTTAAAAAAATTCTTATATTGGGTAGACCAGTCTTTGACCTATCAAAAACAGGTTTACTTTTGTCTCTACGTCAATTAGAAGTCAAGATATTAATATTTTTGTAATGAGCTGTAAACTGGAAGTGCCATTTAAATAACCGCAGGTACAAATTTAGTTTTATATACGGAAAAGATTTTGCACGGCAAAATGAAAAATGCCAATGAGAATTTCAACGGTGTTTTGTGGAAATTTGCACCTAAAGATGTCTTTGTTGGGCTCCGAACCCTCAGCTTAGGGTTATTTATGTCTGTATACATATTAACGAACGTTTTATAGTATTGCCGGATATCCTTAAGGTTATTGAAGTGTATCCTAGTGCAAATGCAGTTAGATCATTTGCTGAGGTCTACAAAGACAGAATAAATGAATCTATACGACATTCATTGCCAAATGCAAAAATTTCCAAAAAAATAATTAAAAGAGGAAAATTATTAAAAGCAGAGGAGGAAGAATGTACAACTTATAAATGTGGTGAATTTTAAGTATGTACACACATAATTATTATTAAAAAATATTAACTTTAAATGCATTTTTCTCAAAATATATTTTTACTCAAATCAAATAACTCAAAATATAATTATCATATTACTATAAAATTTGTTGGACTTTGTCTTGATAGTATTTTCTAGGGAAGGAACTACAAGAATTTAGATCTAGTGAATATATTTTAATTTACATCCTATTATTTGAATAATAACGTCATAAATTTACTAAAATTGTCATGATAAATCTTCGAGAGGTTCTAATTTTTTTATTTTATTATTATAACCATACTCTTGTAGTTGATTCCCTAGAGAAAATTATATTATTTATTTTTGTATAAGTTTTCTTCGGATGAGAATAATAGTTTTAGATGTAGCCAATTTGAAGTTTTTTTAAGAATTTGCTTAAATTTATGCTATTAAATGCCAATTTAAAAAAAAGTGTTAACGTTTATTTCAAATATTGACATCCTATTATTATTTTTGAATAGTCCTAAATCCATAAATATGGTTAAAGTATATTTACACCAAGTTTTTCTAAAAAAATGCTCCGAACGTGTTCGCATACTTTAAGCATTCGCGGTTTTCATGGTCTTACTCCTATTCCACTATGTCGAGAGAGGAGGGAGGAAGAGTAGAAGCAATAAATAACTAAGCACTTGAGCTGCTTAATTTTTCCATACTTGTAACTTCAATTCATAACTATAAGCGGAAATTTTAATAAGTAAATACTACGTTTTTTTTTTAGTCGAAACATTAAAAATAACAAGGTAACTGGAAAAAATGGAAGTACCCAATACCTTCTGAATATGTATTCAACGCGTAGGTACAATATATCAATAATAATATAAGCACCGAGATTTGTAATCTGAAGCAAGTAGTAAGTGTCATTGATTTCTGACGACGTTTCCGGACTTGAAAGTTAAATAACGTTCACTTAAAAGGCAGATAATTACGAAATTGATTCAAAACTAGTTTTTCGCTCCCCTTTAAAATTCGACATCCATTTACATTTGTGATATTCAGTTATTAACCGTTTCAATTAATTTATAAACACTGTATTAAATACTTTTTACTCTTAATATTTTAAATAAAGTAATATGATTGGCGTAAGGCACAATAATAAGAGTCTATTTTGAACATAATTACTCAATAAACTATATATAATTAAAACATTATTTTTTATTATAACTATTAAAAAATGATAATTTTAATTTTTTTTTATTTCTTCAACTAATAATTCATTATTATAAATATTATGGAACATGGAAGACAATTTTTTCTAAATTCATTGCTTGGTAGCATCACGAGTATGGAAACAAAATTAAGCTGATTGAAATAATTAACCGAAAAGTAAATACTGAAAATTATATATTATCTTGTCCACATCAAGATCACAAAACTGCATAAAATTTGAAAAGTAAAGTGAGCTTCAAATCGGAAATAGAATTGTGTCATAACAAACATAAATCATCTCAAGATAAATAAAAGTGTATATAAATGAATTGTATATTGAATGCTTTATTCTACACTTCATTGATTCTCAATTGCAGTTAAACATTTTGACAAATCAATTCTCGTTTTTCTTTAAAATGGATTTTAGTTTGGATGAATACTTTTTTAAAATTCGCCAGGGTTTATTAAGTGGAAAAATTTATAAATTGGAAAAAAAAATTAACCATCCAAATGGAATAATTGACTTTTTCCATTTGATTTATCTGTTTCAAAAGAACGTCTAGTGTACTTTAATCTTTTTTTGTGCTTTCTTTTTCTAAAGTAGTAGAAATTGTTATTTTCATCCAAGATGTGTTTATTTGAAATGTTGTGGTTCTATATTGTTTTAATTTGATTAATCTTCCATCTGTTTGATAAGAATTATAATAGTATGGAACAATAGTTATAGTAAGAAATAATTGTTATAAAAATGATTCTTTCAGGAAGGGAAGATGAAACGGGATTTCCAATCGATCAGCATTCAGACGTATTTGAGTTTTTGAAAGAGTCATTGTAAATAACTGGTACCTTGAAGAATTAATTATGTATTTTACATTGTCTTATGTCAATTTAATTCTTAAAACTATTTATTTTTTTTATTTACTTTTAAGAATTTTTTGAATATATTTCATTATTTTATTCTTGATTGTAAAAAAGCCGATTAAGCTTAGACTCTTACACGATAAGCTGGCAAACTGACTCTTAACGAGAAACTGGTAAATACTTGAAGTCACTTAAATGATTTTTATTTTTTTCATTGAAATGTTCCACGACGCTTCAGTTGTAGATTTAAAAAGCGTTATTGGGATTTCATAGAAGTGGAACATACTCATGTGAAATTATAGTTCTTTGATTAATTTTAATTAATTTAATTCATTGTTAATCAAATACAGAAGGTTCTTTTCGTTCTGAAAACTGCTCCGAAGATTTGACAGTCTTTTTCCTGAATAGATTCAAAAATTCAATTACGGTCCTTGAATTAACTTAAACAATATTCTTCATTTAATCGTTCCCCGTCGCTTTCGTTCATGTGCCATTTTTATTGCTAGGTAATTAAATATATTTCTATGACGTCAAAATCACATGATAAACCTTAGTTCACGTGACATATTTTTTCCCTTCTGCAAGATAAAAAGAGATTGGAGAATCTGATTCTTGACTAGATCCGAAAATGTAGTGCTTGGAGGTCATTCAAACCGTACAATTCATTGAAAAATTCCCCAAAGTATATGCTTTACATTTCAAAATATCACCATCTTTATTTCCCAAAAACGGAACGAATATATTCTCATAGAGTCACAGTTACTTGATAAACCTTACTGCAAATAAATGCTTTCCCTCCTGCAGAATGAGCAAGAAATTGGGAAATTTAATTCATGAGCACACTTGACGCTTTTTTAGATTGTCAGTATTTCACTCGAGTGATATTATTGTGATTTTGATATGTTATTATTATAGTTATTTTATTATTATCGCATGATACTTTATTTTAAAGATTATAGATTAGCTGCATATGGTAGTGATAAGATATTGAAAAAAAAAGTTGAACATTCCAACCTCATAGTAAAACTTTTTTATGATTGAATAATTTAAAGGGCAATACAAAGCAAAAATGCTCATGCTCTTTATCTCGTCTACTGAAAAAATGATTTCTTTCACTATCATTACATTTTCTTCCATCTAACAACATCTGATAAATGAGATAACTAATCTTACGAATATTATTCCATGGAATACATTATTTCTAAATTTCGCTTTTCTCAGATACATTCCATGGACTAAGATAATTTTAACTAAAAATTCAACAGGATTTTAAGGCGAAAATTGGCCATCTCATTCCTAAGATTATTCGAGTCCAGAATACTAGAATGCTTGGTATCCTTCTCAAAGATAAGAAAAAAAAATCTATACTTTCTTAGAAACCTCAATGACATCCTTCTTTTAAGGAATTGATATGTTTAAGGGAGACCCGCTTATCTGATGGCTACTAAGAAAATGCATGCTCGGATATTTTTGAGTATAAACGAGCGTCTCGAACGAACAAAACATGCGCCTCGGGTATTAATCACACAGAATGAAAAGGGGAGACAATTTTGCAGTGTTATCCAGGCGTCTTAAGTACCAGATGTAGTTTTTTCGAACAGACGTTTGGAGCTTTTCTGTACTGATAATGTTAAAAGAAAAATGTTTTACAAAAATGACTATCATAAGATGGCTATCTTAAGATTATCCAAGATCCTAAGTTTTGGTACAGATATTATCAACTAAATTCTCCAAGCAATCGAAATATATTGCTAATATAACTGAACAATATCTCGGTGCAATTTTAAGGTAATCAAGGAGCACATATCTCATTAAAAAAAGTAAAAGTTTATACATGAAAAAATCAATTTGGTTCAAATCCCGTAGTAGATACTTCAAATCATAGAAGACAAGTCCCCAATGCCGAAAAGTAAGATAGCATCGAGATTCCTGATATGATAAAAAACAAATAAACCGAACTTTGAAGATACGATAAAATACAATAAATTTCCAATCAAAATAATGAACATATTTTATCTAAAATCGCTTTATTAAATTCCTTATCTTTCTTTTTTGTAACAATGATAAGACGTAGATCGGTGATGATTGTCTATATGCAAGGTACTAGATTTCAGCCAAAATAATTTTTTGATAAATGAACTTATCCACTTTCATATATGATATGCTACGTAATTAAATTCAGTTGTTTGTTTAACATAGTTTTCAATTCATTTGGCTTCGTGTTATTATATATTTTTCTAGTCTCATATTTTAGGCTCCTTTTATGTTTAGCATATATAAAAGTAAATATCAGAATTGCACCGAATACTACCATTTTATCCCCCTGTGGCTAAAATTCAAAAGGCAGTGGAAATAATTTCGAATTATATTGAAATACAAATATCAAAATATTTCTACACAAACAGTCAACAAATGCTATGTTCTTTCGTGCTTATCAAATAGCAATTGAAGAAAACAATAATAAAAGGTATCACAAAATAATCTCTGTTAACTTTATTCATCGGCAAAACTTGCTTTGAACTATAAACATTGAAATAATAGTAGTTATGTTATCATTTAAAAGTTTATTGTTAGTGAATCTAATATATAATTGTTTACACAGAAAACTATATATAAATGCGATTGTGAATTGTAATAATATTCAAAGATCAAAACAAAATTTATTACACTTCTCGAAAGCTGATGAAAATATACATGATGGCAATAAAATAAGAATACACTTCTGTGTATCACATAAACAAACAAGTTTGTTTTGCAAAGGATTTTAATTTGAGATATGATTTTCTAATAGGAAGGTAAGCAGCCAATTATAAAGCAAACTATTTTTTAAATTTGGTTGGAAAATAGAATTATTATTCGTTAGCTTTGATCAAAAAGCAATTAAAATTCAATGAGCATTAATTTGTCTAAATTTGAATGCATTTAATTCTACATGCACATCATTATTCATCGAATATTACTGTATTTAAAATCTTGTAAGTAATTTTAAGAGGATTAGCTTCTTTTTTTATTTATTTTACATTTTGATGTAATTATTTTTTTATTCAGAAAAGAAACCATTAAAAAATTGTACTACGTTAAAAGATTTATGTCTATTAGTTAATACGATAAAAATGAGTCATAATAATTTGAAATTAATTTGATATGGCAGACCTATATAAAACATTTTCTTATTAATAAAACTGCATTTTGAAATACTTTCTTTTCATTAAATCCCAAGTTAAAATGGTTTTTTTTCTCTTTACTGCTAAAAATATGTAGATTTAAGGAACAATAATCGTCGTTTTAATATTCAAATAGCTTATTGGCTGATTGACTGCGTCTGTATCAAGAGTGAGATTAAAATAATCCTAAAAATCAGTGTAATAATGACGCAATGATTTTGAAAAAAAAATCAATCCATCTTTTTTGTATATGTATAGATTGCTCCGAATCCATAATATTATTTTCTTGCAAACATATTCTCATCAATGGAAAGATAAATCTATAGAGATTTTTAATAGATGCTAAATGAATATCAGATCAATGGCCATCGACTGTGGCGATACACTTGAAGACTACGCAATTTATTTCGCGACTTTTACGGCAAAAATGGAAGTGAAAAAAATACAAGAATTATGGGTGTGCACCTTAGTTAGGAACAGAGATTTGGAATTGCATATGGAGGGGCTAAAGCGATTCAGTGAATCTCTCCTAAAAGTGTAACTGATGACAGGACGAACATTGTTATGTACTATATCTGCTGAACAGTATAAATGGTTTTTAACCAGAGAAAATCTGTTTGCTTGCATTGTTAATATCTATTCTTGTGTACTTATGTTTTTATTACCTATGCTCCAAGTTTTCCGCAGTTTTCTTACAATAAAATAATATCTTCCAATATTCAACATATTCAAAGTCTTTTACCATAACCCCTCAAATCGAATACAAAAAAAAAGTATTCAGAATGCAAGAATAATTTTTGGTTGGGAAAACAAAACACTATAATAAGAATTTTTTTTCCTTATTTTGGCTACCATGCATTCCAGTTTGTTTTAATTGTTTACATATTCGAGACATGTAATAGTGACTTGTTCGTGTGGCTGTAATTCTTACATTTAGAAATGGATTATACTACAAAGTAAGGACTTCTAAGATATGACGCCAAATTTTCAACTTTTGAAAAATTTTAATTTAGTTTAGTTATATTAACGTCCCGTTTTAAAGCAACACTAGGGCTATTTTGGAAGGACCTCGTTATTTTGAACCGCGCTCAGATAACGTGGACGTCACCTGAGATGACATCTCCTTCTCCACACCACACCAGCGGGAGGACGTTTAGTCCAGAGGGATTTAACATGCACCAGACCCGCTTACACGACGGTCTTCGGTGGAATCGGGTCTCGAACCTAAAACCCTCCGGTTCCGAAGCCGAGACCTTACCACCAGGCCATCACGGCCCAACTTTTGAGAAAGAATAACGCAATTAAAAGAGGACCAGAATAGTAAAGTAAAAAGGGAAACAATTATAAAAAAAATGAGAAACAATATTCGAGAAAATCTGAAAATACAAAAAAAAAAAAAAATACTTGCGATAATTCAAAAAAATTTACATTTCAGAAAAATGCGTTTATTTTGAAATGAATGATTATAATTTGTCATATTCTAGAAAACTAACCAAAATTGACTATTAGCTCGCTGGCATGGAATAGTTATTCCTGGCCATTCCTGTGTTTGGTCAAATCCTGGATTTTAATTTTGAAAAAAGAAATTTCTGTATATTTAATGCTCTTAATTAATTTTATTTGAACTTATTAAAACTTATTTTTTTATTAAACTTATTATTTATTAAAACTTATTTATGTTTATATATTAATCAGAAAAGAGATATTCTTATATCTCATTTCAAATAAGATAATCTAATACTTAATACCGGACACTGGGCGCAGCTAACATAATAGTAAAGCTTTGTAACAGTTTCAGTTGCAGCAGAGAGATATATATTGGGACATTATATGTATATCATTATATCTTATAAATTGTTAGTGTATCTAGGATGTTATAAATACAATTACTAAGCCCAGAGAACTAGAAAAAACTTCAACTTCGTAATTCTTTCAGCACACCATTTACTGACTCAAAATTTTAAAAATGTATTTCTTTACACTGATGTTGCTTAAATTAGACGTATATGCTCATCATTGATAATTTAAAAATTAGCTATTAGATCACTATTGAATTGGGTGACTTCTATGTTGAAAGATATATTGTAGCATATGTTTAAGATAATATTAAAGTTAGTCTCGAGTATTCCCAGAAAACTTTTTATTTACTTATTGCAAAGAAGCAAAGTATAGCATTATTTCAAAACAAAATCTCACAAATGTTTTATAACATGTGCAAATACTCAAAATTCAGACTGATTTGATTGGAATATAAATTTGTTGAGCTTATAATGGTTTTAAAGTAGTTTTCTTAAAATATGTTTGCAAATAATAAAGAAATAGGGTAAATTTTAGTTAGTTTTGAATTAATTAAAAGTTTTATGAAAATCATGAACAATCTCTCAGAGGATTGTATTTTTATTCTCTAAAATATATTTAGACAAATTTTATGACTGAAATTCAACAGATTGCTCTGGATATGTGTATTAATTAGACATATATATGCTCTAATTTTTTAAAAAATAGAAAAAAAAAAACATTCAAGTAAAAGAACTATTTATATATGCTCTTGTTTTTGGAAGTTTTCTTTGGAATTATGGCAATATTTTAAAATATTTACTGACATCATGATGGCAATATCTGTAAATGAATTTCTACAATTGAGTCAGACTAACTTCATTTTTGTTCTTTAAACATATCTTAAAAATTATAGTGTATTGATTCTTTTATAATATTATGAATTACATTTATTAAATGGCGGAATAAGGTGCTGTATCGTTACATTCTATCCATTGTGATACTTACCAGTTATGAAGATTTAAGCCTGTCTTTGAATTGATTTGATTTCATAATAACAATATTAACCTACCAAAACCTTTTTATTAGATTGTTTCTCCTTAAATATTTTTTTTAAATCAAGAAAATTATGATAAATTGAAAACATTTTAAGGCCAGAGTATTAAACGTCTTAAGTTACATCCATTTAATCAAATGAGTTAAAACTTGAGGTTAATATTAGAAACATATTTTCGTTATGTTCTTTTATCTTTATTTATGTTTTGCATTTATGAGCCTTTATTTATGTTTTATTACCTTTATTCACATATATTTGTTATTTATGTATGTATTACCTTTTATGTTATTTCTCTATTAGTTATTTTTCTATCTATCACCTTTATTTATGTTTTTATTATATTTATTTATGTTTAGTTGGTCACATGGGAATTCTTATGTTTACAATGTGTTAAAATCCTCAATTTTATGCCTTTATTTAGTCTGCCACTTATAAAAAATCAGGTATTTCATTCAATTTTCAAACAAGACAGTATTTATGTTTTTCAAACAATATAAAAGTTCTTTTTAATGTTGTAACTACCAGAATTGACTGGTAGTTGAAATTTAAATATCCAAAGAAGAACAATGGAAATTTTATATATTATGTATTATCATATCTTAGTATGAAAGATCAAATTATAGAATATTTATATTTTTATTTCCCTTTTTCGAGTCAATGAAAAAAAAATGGGAAAGCTGAGTAATATCGATAATTAATTTACATCTGATATCTCTTTAAGGTAAAAGCACTGAATAGGAACAGAATGCTATATAATATTAATAATGCATATTTTGTAAAATCATCATTTTCTATCAGAACATTTTTATCTAGAAAGATTTACACTTTGCCTTCACATCATTATTCCTCTATTTCCTCGGAAAATTTAAAAATTGATTAATACCAGATGTGCTCTTTAATAATTCATAATATATTTTAAATAAATCAAAATCAATTGTACTTTGCAAGAAAGAGGTTTGGTTTGGTTTTGGTTTAGTTATATTAACGTCCCGTTTTAAAGCAACACTAGGGCTATTCTGGGACGGACCTCGTAATTTTGAACCGCGGTCAGATGACGAGGACGACACCTGAGCTGGCAGTTCCCTCTCCACTCCACACCACACGAGCGGGAGTACGTTTGGTCATGACTGATTTAACGTGCAACAGATACCCTTACACGACGGTTCTTCGGTGAAATCGGGTCACGAACCTGAAACCCTCCGATTCCGAAGCCGAGACCTTACCATCAGGCCACCGCGGCCCTGCAGGAAAGAGGTGTCATTGCTAAGAATAGATTCTGTACATCTGTCCCAAAAGCAGTGAACGCCTTTCTAAGAAATTATTCCTATTTTGAGGTGATCCAGTAAATGAATCATTTACTGGATCTCCCACTAAATGCAATCTGGCCCTATGCTCCCACTAAATGCAAAAGTGTGAAATTATCACTTTTGAAACGTCTAAACTAAGAACCACTTCCGACGTGCATTAATACATTTTCACCGTAAGTTTCTGTAAAAATACAATGGCTTGCTCTCATGTTTTCCTTTCCATTGAACAAGGTAAGTAGTACTTACCCTGCACATTATTTATTATGAATGAAACTAGATACGTTTATGACACAAACTCCATCCGCATCATTTTTTGACCAACCAGCATCATTCTAACTAGAAATTGGCCTAACTAGAATTGGAACACAAAAGCGTTTTGACAGGTACCATCTTCGCAACAAACTGGCATAATTGTTGATATTGTAAATCAACATTTACTTCCAGAGTCATTAAGCGAAAAAATTAAGAATTATTAACCAGCAGAACTAGAATTATATCTTATAAATAGCACATTCCACCCCCACCCCCATCCAGAAAACTCCAAGAATTAATTCAAAGGTTATATTGTTAAAGTTTGTGAATAATAGTAATAAAAGTCATACCTGTACACGAGGCGTGGATGACTAGAAGAAAAATTTGAATGGCTGTGTACTCCAGATGAACTCCCCTCCGCATAATTTTCTTGACCAATCAAATCTTCAGATGGCTTGTCCGACCCTCACAATGAGTTCTGAAAGAAAATAATTATATGATAATATCGTTGATGGACATTCAAAGAAATATTAGTTAAAATTACCTATATTTTAATAATACGATATTTGTTAAAATACTATATAAGATCTGTTCTGTCTTCGAAGTGTTAAAATATGATGTGTTCGAAATATTAAGATCTGATTTTAAACATTCGAATAACAGGAAACTAAATTCTGAGTCAGGATAATAACAGAAATGAAAAATATATGCGATTTTGAAATGTGGACAATATGAAAATATTAAAAATTATTAATAATAAATAAAATGAAATTAATAGGAAATAATAAATGTTTCAACTGGAAGGCGGCATCTTATAAATTTGATGCATTTTAAATGAACAATTTTTCTCATTTTAACTTTTTTGAAATGATAAATTGTTACTTTTTTTTTAGTTTTATATTTTAGCAATTCGAGAAGACAGAAAACGATGAATTTATTTCTTCTGAAAATTCAAAATAACTGTGATAAAAAATTAAACATACAAATATGTTTCAGCATTTCTAAATGGTTAAATTAAACAGACAGCACTTGTTAAACAGTAAATCTTGTTAAAATGTAAAATACTTCGCTGTTTAGTTGTATAAAATTTTTAAAACTTTTTGTAAGTAAGCTTACTTAGTGCAACGACATTTAATCGCAATTAAAATTCTATACAATTCATTACACATAATCTGTATTACTTATATGAGACTGCTTACTTAGCAATTTTAAATATTGACTGAAGCAAATTGTCAATTTTTAAGTTTCTTTTACATCAAAATTACATTAAAAGAAACTTTTTTTAAGATAGAGACAGATAATATTTTCATGAATTTTTACCTTGCAAAATAATTTAAGTATTGGGTTTTTGTTTTTGTTTCAGAAAATATATATTTCACACAGAGCATATTTGTTTTCACATTTAAATCGCATTTGAAATTTACCATAAATCATATCCAGTTAAAAGATAATGAAAGAATTTTCCTTTTTCCTATTAACATAAAAATGATACCATATTTAAGACATTTTTAGGAATTAAAATGCATAAAAAGTCATTCTAAATTACATTTAAAATTAATTTACTAAATTATTTAGAATGACTAGTTTATTAAAAAAGCAATTCAGCTTTTTGTTTTCCTAACATACAATACCAAAAACATCCGATAAAAATTCATTTTTTTTCATAAACATTGTTGTTAAAGGACGCTAAGGAAAATATACGTTTCATTTAACAAGACATTTGAAATAATTCAAACAGTCATTGCACGAAATGCAAACATTTTATTCATCTTTACTAAAGCAACAAACATTTTAACTCAAATGAGACCTGCACACTTGAAACTTTAATGAATATTGCCAGTCGAAAACTCACGTCCCATCTCATTAGGGGGTTAAAGAAATTATATTTATTGTCGAATAAGGCATTTGACGGTAAAAGATGAAAGTCACTTTAAATCTTCGATGTTGTTCCTCAAGTTTGGAGAGGTGGAATTTTTTTTTCTTTCTTTACCTCTTATTCTGGACAACATGCGGAATGATTTGTTCGAGTGCAAGAGGATTTCAGTACAAATGAATTCGAACATAATGCGAATGAAGACCATCAGAAAAAGATAGTTCTGCATTTACTCATTTTTGGAGTGAGAGAGTGGTTTCAAGAACACTTTGGAAAAGTTTTGTATGGAATTTTCTATTGAAGAGTATCTCTGAAGGGCCTTTTATGTTGAAAAGATGTATCTCATAAATGGTTGATGGATTTCGAAAGGGCATTAGGGACTTAAAAATATTTGTTTGGGTGGAGTGTTTGAAAGGCAACACTGTTAAAATAACACAGAAAGTATTAAAATTTTAAGATTTTTCAGATTGCTTTTCTCTTAAAAGGCAATCATAATCCCTTTGTTTTCCATTAATACATTAAATATATTTAAAAATATGTTGCCTAATTAATGCTAATGTTTTTATTCCCCTTTGATGTTTAACTTTAAAACCATTTTTAAATTACATGTATCTTCAAGAATAGATATAAATTCTAAAACAAATGATAATTTTTATTCATCAAATCTATGCATAATTCTTTAATTTATAAATCTGAAAAATGATATAAAGTTATTTCTGGAACTGAAGTTGAACTAACTAACTATATTCGTTTTCTTATGGCGATTGTAAATATTTGAAAAGAAACTATTGTAATATTGCTTCTCAGTGCAGTTAGTATCAAGGCAAGGAAAACAGTTTTAGAGGTGTTTTAATAGCTGCTGAATAGATGCCAGATTGTTGATATGGGACCTAGAATACAAGCTATGTGATTAATTGATGAATCTGAAAGATAATTGAAAAATCAAAATTTTCTTGGTGACAACACCATTAGAATTCGTTTTTCAACATTTGTACTAGTATATCCAGGTTCTGTCACTGGAGCTATAAAAGCAGAGGCGTACAGCTGCGTGTAAATATTGATCGAGAAAGTAGTAGAGCAAAGTCTATCTTTAGAGAAATGCTCTCTGAACAATTTGTGCTGCTGCGGTTACTTAATAGCGATTTACTGTCTGTGTAGTGTTTAAAAATACTGCGCTTCTGCACGCTTCGGGTGTGTTTTGCTACCGTATAGAATATGACATCGCTGTTTTCCTTAGCGAATTTGTTGGACTTTTTCACCATACATTCCCCCCCCCTCCCCTTGAAAGATTTTTCCTTAATATTATTTTTTTAAAGAGGAATAAAAAGTAATCATGTTCGGCTATTCGAAATATTATAAAATTGAAAAAAAATTAGAATTTGTCAAATGGGGCTAGATATGTTTAAACGCTGTTGACATACATTTTTCATCATTATGGCAAGATCGGGACGATTCAAAGTACTCGAGATACAAAGTGTCAATTTCTTCATTCAAAATTCTTGTACTGGAAAGGATGCAAGAAATATATAACATAACATTGTATATTAGTCTTATAACATTGTATATTAGAATTTAATTTCTTGGAAAAATAGCAAAATATGATAAAGACATAAAAATGGAATTCAAAATTTTCTATGAAACGCGTTATCTAAACTTTTTAGAGAGTCTTTTTTACTAGTACCGGTATAATAAAATATTTATTTAGGATTGAGATTAATTGATAAATTTATTCATCAAACTTATATACATATATATATTTGTTGGTTCATTCGGTTAATAAACAAATTAAGATATTTCATTCTGTAATAAGATATGGAAATAAATCATTTAGAATTTAATTTGAACGAAAAATATATTGATGAGATAGACTCAGAAAGGGTTAAATCAGTTTGCATAATTAAGTATTATTTTTCATAGTTTCTATTCTTTTTTGTTGCATTATTACATAAATCATCCAGTGGTTGCATGTAAAAAACAAATGCAACACACTGAATAATGGAAAAAGATATTTTATTCCAAGAATTTTCCTGAGAATATGGAGCATAGATAACAAAAGTAGAATCAAGATGTGCGCGGAGAACAACACATTGATATTAACAACAAAAGCAAACAGCAAATTACTAAATAGAAACCAGTAATAGAGCGTAGCGAAAACACTTAGAGATCTTGCTCTGCTATTCAAAGAATGAATCAACTGTTGCATGAGCGCCTCATCTTTCGCAGTCTGATTATAGGATGGTGGAACATGGAATTCCTCAGAATTTCCCCTTCTCTGCTCTTAATAGAGATAGGACCATAACTTTCACATTTTCTAGAATATTCGTTTTTGTCACTGAAATTACTAAATCCATCGTCAATTCTTTAAATGGTCGCCAAAATTATTGCCAAGATCAGGGGTCTTTGATCTGACATCCATTCAGTATCTATGAACAACCTTCGCAAATCTCGTTCCAACGATAACATTGAAGTGACAAGGATGTTATTGTTGCAAATTTGTAACAATATTCTAATAGAGTAAACTATCTTGCATAAAAAAAAAACATCCCATTTTTTTCTGTTTTAAAATTTTTAGCAAGATGCAGAAAAATTCGAACAATTGTTATCCAATGATTTGAATCAAAGGTTCCACAATATTTTGAAAGCATGTAAGAGAAAAAAACTGCAAGCATGAATAATCAGGTAAAATCCAAGACAGTCATTAATTTTGTTGAGAGCTGGATGAAAATATCCATTAATATCCGTATTCCACAATAATTGCATTAAATGCAAAGCTGAAAAAAAGCTTTTTGCTATCGTAAGTTAATTAAAGGCTGCTTTCATTTTACTATTATTAAGATTGCACTTATAATTTTTTACTCATTACGATATTTTGAAAAAGAAAATATTATTTCATAATACGAAGGAGTTTTGATTTTAAGGGAATTACGCTGTAAAGAAGAATATTTCTTGAGGAATGTCTAGAATATTGAATTGCCTGAATTTTCCTTGCTTAGTTTCTTATCCTCAGATAAAGCGTTTACCTTCTTCCTATCCTGATTTCTAATTCATACCATTTCACCAAGATTTGAAACACTGTGATAAAAAAGAAAATTCGAATTTCCAATTCAGACATCGTACCTTATTATCATGTTAAAAAGTATTTATTTTATTGAATGCGCATTTATTACACAAGATTGCTGTTGTTTCTGCATCAAAGTTATAAATGTATAACGATAAATTGATAAAACATATCATAATGCCAAATGATAAATTTATAATTAATTATATAACAAAAAATTGATAAATTGACAAAAATAAAATATTAAATGATTAAATAATTATATAACAATAAATTGATAAAAATATAATATCAAATGATAAAATTATAATTAATTATCTAACAATAAATTGATAAAAATATAATATTAAATGATAAAATTATAATTAATTAATTTTTCAATATCAAATGGTAAAAAAAATATATCATTTGAAACAAAAGCAATAACAAGACAGAAGAAGGTTGGGATAACATTCCTTACTTTAAATTTATTTAAATTTCTGAAATAAAGATTATATTTTAAATACTTGGCTGAATTAAACTAGATACCAAAAAATTTAATACCGAATAAAGTTTAATATCTATTTGTTCAGAATAAATTTTGAGATCATTATGAAAATTAAAACATTGCATGGAAATAAAATTTATATCGCTGAAGAACTATTATTTTTAAATAATGTCGAAATGGAGTTTTGATCTATAATATGAGGTAAAACATCGATATTGAGGTAAAACATCGAAGATCCGTTTTATTTTCAATGAAAACTAAATAAAATTTCAAAAAAAGGTTTCGATGAGAGTATCAACTACACAAAAATTAACTTAATGAAAATAGGTATAGAAATCGTGTATAATTAATAATAGTAATATATAATATAGAAGTACACATTAGAAGTATGCAATATATACTACGAGTATATTAGCATGATTTTTTACAGGTAATAAAAAGAACAGGAATACTTTAATTTATTTTTCTTCCGTTTTGATCACTTTTAGAAAAACATATCAAAAATAAAATATAAATAAATGTAAAAACATTAAATGGTATGATCTCAAATAATTATATAAACTTCGAAACTATATTAACAAAACGTTATTGATAAAATATTTAGGGAAGTAGTTCTAAACTTTTCAATCACTTTTGAAATTGGTTTCGTTGATTTAAGCAACTGTAGCTTTCTGATAGTATCAATAATGTTTCCGATGTAATAATAATTAATTACTCTCATAAGTAATACATTTAATTATCTAAGCACAAACAAATCACTTACTATATAATATCATTACCCTGCCATTATACTATTCACCTTATTATGTATCTAGGTCAAGAATTCCGTGACATTCTCTTTAAATCGGCAAATCAATTAAGTATTGCTGTAAGAATTGTTTTTTCTTCTTTGAGATTAGTGGAACTAAAATAAAAATCACCATTTGCAGATTTTTTTTGCTCTCATCTGATCTTTGTTTATAATAGAATTATTTAAGGAAAAATCTTTAGTGTAATATCAATAGAAGTTTCCATATTCGATAAAAGCAAAAAGTAATTCCTTGCAAAATTATCCTTTATCAATGGTGAATTCAAAAATGATTGTTCAAATTTTTTTCAAAAGGTGATCAGAAAATATACAGTTATTTACATGTTATCTATAACATCAATCATTCTATTCATGTTGTTATATTATCTTCGATAACATCATGTTATCTGTCATATTAATTATTTATGGCTTCATTCAATATATGGTTGTTTACAGTAGTGCAAGCTTGGTCATCAATTAAGTGGAATTTCTTCCACTAATGCAATTAATTAGTTTATTTATATATCGCGGGAAATAATATATGCATTCTGCCAGCAAAATATATAATCCGGAATTCTATAGAATGCATGAGCATTTTTAACCAAAGTATGAAACGTACAGCTTTTGACATATATCTATATAATGCCAAATATCAAACCAGCAAAGTACAAATTGACCTTTTCAGATCACTATTATGCTTCGGATAAAAAATAAAAATTTAATTCAAAATCTTTTTTTTTATTTCTTGATGCAAAATGTAGATATTTATTATCATGTGAGTACATGATGCTTTGGTTAGTGTGTTTTGAAGCTCGAAATCACGTAGGCAATGAATATTGAAGCTCGAAATCATGTAGGCAATTAATAAAGTCTAAATGGCAATTTCCATCATCATCTTTTAATCGCATGTATTTTTTACCTGCTTTTACCAGTGTATTTCATTTTTATCATGTATGCTGCTTTGAAACCAGATGCGTTTTAAAAATTTTGACTTGCTTTTACCAGTATTGCTTTATTATTAAGTATGCGTCTTTGACAGCAGATGCGTTTTTAACAGGTTGTCGTAGAACTATGACATCATAGCTGTTATTTTATCTCAAAAGAGAGAGAGAGAGATCTCGTGATTGTTTCAAACCGGTTTAAACTGGTTAATGACTTAAATTAATTAAAACAAATAATGACTTAAAAGTAATAATGTTCTTTTTTTCATTCTATTTTCTTTAACACGTTACACAAACTATTTCTTCAAATATTTTCAATAAAAGAGTTTTAAAGGCACTTTCTAAAAAGCTTTTGTATTATTGAAGAATTATGTCTTTTAAATAAGAGTACTAACAAGATATTAACTTCATACTTAGCCTAAAATGAATTTGCTATTCTATAGAATTCCTAGGCACTACATACAAAGTTATGGAAAACCGCATAACATAATAAAATATTTCTAATATTTCATAATTTTTCGAAAAATGCGTATGCCTTCTATAGAATGGCAGATTTTCAAACGTTATACATAATTACGCTTAAATAACATATTTAAAAGTCGCATTTGGATGTTTTATGGAAAATATCGATAAATTTAAATGATATCAATATTTAATAATCGATTAATTTATAAATCAAAGCGATCAATTGCATTGGTTATAAGAATAAGACATAAAATACTAATCTTCACTCAATTCCCTGAGCAACATGCTGATGGTCATTAAATTTCTGACAAGAATAACATTCATTTATTGACTGCAATTAATTTACATTTAGAAAAATAAAGGGTTAACTTTCACCAAACTAAATGAAATTAGTAACATATGTCCAAAATGCACACCTAATCCTTGACAAAAATTAAAATTTGTTACAGCGTTGACATACGCTTCATTTCACACACTTAATGTTTATTTCTTAATTTCCATCGCAAAAGCACGAAACCTAAAGCTAGTTTTAATCCAATTTAATTTTATGTTGAAATTTGTCCAGGTCCATATTTAAAACTTGCAGAAAAATCTCTTCTGCAGTTTAGCTGGGAAGCAGTTAAAGAGGAGCCACCATACCCAACAGGAAAGTCAACAGGGAATCGTTTCCGCGGAACCAAGATTCAGCGTTAGCTGGAAATCTTCTACCAGGTAAAAGATAGTGGGTATTAAGGTTCTTAATTCCGGTTATTTATAACTTCCTATCTAATTGCAGTCATCAGCAAGAAGCGGGAACGGAGCCCCAATTCGTTCCTTTAGCTCGGAAGATATAAATGTTTAAATACCCAAAGGTAAAAGATTCGAGTTCTGTTCATTTTTTAAATGAAGGGGAAAAGGAAAAGAGTGGTCCAGAACTTGTAATTAAGTCCTTTCCGTACATTTCATGCAGTTTTGGATTTGAGAAAAAGAAAGAAAAAAAAACTAAAAACCGATAAAGCGTGAAACGGAATTTAACATGGAATTGGTTATATTTGTGATAATTTAGTGTTTAATTTTTGGAATGGAATTCTGTCGATAAATTGGCAATTTAAGAGATTAGTTGTTTAAGAGGCTCATGCAGTTTATATGATTTCTAAAGGCATCATTTATTAGTAGGACTGATGACACAAAGGTACATTTTCTTCGAGAAAACATTTGAAAATTGATATTCACTATCTTTGGTGGTCAATTGGTTCTCATGGTGTATTGGCAGGACTTAATTTTACTTAAACATCTTTTGCCTATCCTGTCGTCCATATTTCACTCCTTAAAGTATATTTAAGCTACATTTGCGGTAAACATTAAAGCCGTATTACTTCTATTGTTTCTATTGTTCTGTTTATTTTGTTTTTATTCTTTCTAATGGATCAAATTTCATGTCATGATGGTATCATTAAAACATATTTGTTTGGATACTCTAGTTTTGATTAAATATAATTTATGTTTTCCGGTCCTAAAATTTTCAATTTTTTACTTCTCTTATGAAATTTGTAAATAAAAAACAGAATATTTCTGAGCTTTCAATCATGGAAGAAATTTACGCAGTTAAATATTTGAAGAAACATAAAATATAATGTTTCAATTACATTGTGAAATTGTAAAAAACTGCTAAATCCGATTCAATTTTTTTTTAAATTTCAAAACCAGAAGAATACTGCACGAAAGCAATTTTCCGATCATTGATAGAAAAAAAATTAAAAAGTTGTAAAAATTATTTTTCTATAATAATACATTCATAAATAATAGTAGAAAGTTACGAATGTTACATTACGCGTAATTTTCAATTATATAGAATTAGAATTAAAAGATTCATGGAGTAATGTGAAGTAAATTTGGGGTAATTCATGCTGTTCATGTTTAAATGGTCTATTCCTAGATTTAATGAGTGCAATATATTCGTCGGAGGAAACGGTATAAAGAATCCAAATTTACATTGATGCTTTTATCAAGCAAAAATCCAATTAAAAATCTTAAAAATGAAATTCATTCAATTCTTTCTTCCCTTAAGAATAAATTTCTACTATTTTAGGTTAAGCATTCTTCTCTTTAGAGCGATATATACCTTCACTTTTATTGCAAGTAAAGATAAATTTATTATTATCTGATAGCTATGAGAATATTCTAAACACGAGAGAAAAATTTCGTCAATCATTTTTCATTCCTTTATTCTTATCTTGTTCAGAAAGAAAAAATAATTTGTTCAATTAATACATAAAGTTTATATTCAACAAATCCTAAAATTATTTCATGAGATTTTAACAAATAGTTAAAGAATCAAGATATTTTTCTATTATTTGATTTCTGAGTTAAAATCGTTGAAAACCGAAATTACATCACTGTATATTGACAAATATCTCATAAATTTTATTGCTAAATGATAAGATATTTATTCGACCATTCAGCGGCGTTAACTACCCGAGCCATGAAAAAAGAATCGAAATATTTCGTTACTGATTGCATGTAACATGCATTTTGTTATTCTTTATATGGGGTTGCTTAAAGTTAAGATTAGTTTAAATTAGCTGGATTAACATCCTATTTCGAAACTGTACAATTATATTGTAAAGGATATTATAAATTTTTAAAGAATTTAGTTTGAAAATATGACTAATTACAGAAGAATTTGAAAATTAGCATTTTTTTCTTGATACAAATAGATATATTTTTATTTCCTATCAAAATTTGAAATAATTGTTTCAGGTAACGTATGCTTCTGTGAAGTATATAATAACTAATATGTATATTTACCATTAAAGCCTTTTTTGTTTCATCAGTTACCACTTTTCTTATTATATTTATAATTAATTATTTATTATATTTATATAATATATATGTTTATGATAATTTATATACGTCTTTTCCGAAGAGATCGAAACAGTTAATTAGTTAAATCTAAGTTCTGGAATTAAGATTTATATAGTCATCGTTAAAATAATTACTTGAATAAATGAAATACCAAAATTTTATTCTTATCACTAATACAAATATTCGAAAAATAATAACTAATACCCGAAAAGATGACGATACCCAACGATGATAATTAAAATTTCATTTTAATGAGCGAAAAAATAATTACTAACTGATTTAGAAATTTTTCATTGGAAATGGTATCTTTTTGGTATAATCAACCTATATAAAAAATTTTACTTTGCACCACTATAAAAAAGAACCGCCACTGAATTCGGTAAATGTAAAAAAAAAAAAAACTTTAAACGAGAAATTAAGGGAGGATTATGTTCGTTTAATAATTTTTTTTTCCTGAATAAAATAAAAGGTTTCACAAAAGAAAGACTTTAAATAATTGTTTTTTTAGTGTGCTTAAGAAAAGCGTGCTTTTTTATAATGCATTTTAATTTCTCATTCTGGAATTTTCTACGTTGCTATGCTTAGGAAGAAGGGGTACATTGTTTTCTCTGGCACGCTTGAAAAATCAAGAAAATATATTCTTGGTTAAATATTTCTTATCATAATTATGAAAGTAAACAATATGTGAGCAGTGCAGAAAAATTATAATTAGATTTCACAGGAGGAAAACAAAGAAACACCACTTAAGCCTACGAATGCTTTGAATTTTTGAAATGTAACGAATTAAATATAAAGCTCTGAGGATTATAAGATAATTATGTCACTCTTAATTTTCCATAGACGGCGTTAGATTTCAAAAACTACCCTCTTGCTGGAATTAAATTTTATTTCATTTAGGATGTGAATTTAAAAACAAATAAATAAAACACACACACACACACACGCACACACAAAAAAAATGTTTTCAGTTCAAATTATTGCTGCAACACGAACTGGAGGATGTTAAATGTCACAGAAACAGAAATAAATATAGATATAAAAAAGAACTATATTAATTGTAAATGATTGGTAATCTAGCATATTTCGCCATTTTGAATCAAAATTTCAGAATACTTGAGTTCAAATGTTTTGTTCAAATCAAATTGTTCAAATCCAAGTTGAGTTCAAATGTTTGAGTCAAATGAGTCACTTTTACTATAATTTCTTAAACAAATTAATCAAAATAATGATGAAATTATAAATATATTTCAGAATTGATGTTTTCAAATCATATTATATTATCCACATTATATTTAAGGTTATTTGTAAAAAATATTTCTTATTTTTATGCGTTTCTCACCTTGTGAGCTACAAGTGTTTCAGAAAAAAAAATAAAGCTCTTAAAATATTTTGTGTTGATTAGCTAGCTTTCTATAACAAACTCAATTCCATTTCAATGACAAATAATATATATCAAATCTTTATTTCTCTTTTTCTTGTATCTGAAATATATAAAGATAGAGTGTTGTAGTCGTTGAAAAATTCCAATTTGAGATTTTGACGCATCTACAAGTTTCAAACCTCGTCGAATTTAAAGAATTCATTTTTGGAATCGTTTATTTGCTATCGTTTGAATGCGGTATAATCAAATCATTTTACCTTCTGAATCATTGCCATCATATGCTCTCATCGAATCCTCTGAATAAGAAAATTCAAAAATCATTTTGAGGTCAATAGAACAAATTTGATATATCGTCTTTAAACCAAATTTGTGTAAAACCTTCAAATTTTGAACAAGAAACATTTACAAGATATTTGTCTGTGTACAAGCGTAAGGGTATAAAATGAGATGAAAACACAAAAAGTTACTTCCAAAAAATGATGCAAAGTTTAAGCCATCTAAATTATACATCCATATTGAATTTCGAATAAAATCCGTTAAAAAGTTGTGGGACTGTCGGACTGTATATTTGCATGTATATAAAGAAGATAGCTGAAAAATAGCTTAGGCAAATATGATTTAGTTTATGATCTTGATAAAATTATTGTTATGTATCAAATTTCAACTTTAATCAGTCTAGAAAAAGGTGATCAAAATGCAACTAAACATTTTTACTACACTGCGAAGCGCAAAATTCACGGACTATGAAAAAAAAATCTGAGCATTTAAGACTTTTTTTCGCCTTTTTTAATGCCCAAAATTTTTATGAAAAAAGAATGGATAGAGCAGTTTGAGTGACTATGTTAAAAAGTCGAATTTTCTTTGCAAAATTAGGATTTTTTAAAAATATTTAATATTTTCAAAGTTTGCACAAATTTCGTTATAAAACCATTAGAATTTTGTTTCATATTTTTCGGAAAGTTAAATTGATTTTATATTTTCATTCAGATACATTTTAATACTATTTTGCATCATTAGATGCTAAATTTTCAAATTCTAAACTTTGATTGAATTTTTGTACGAGAAATTTCCTGAATTAAAATCTATTGTATATTTTTTATTCAAATTTGCTGTGCTAATTCCTCAATATGTTCTTGTAGTTTCTGAACTAGATAATAAGAAATCTATTTTACATTTTGAATTATTTTATAGTTGCTTTTATGATTCCCAGTGAGAAAGGAAATTGAAAATTTCGTCTTATTTATCAATCGAACCACAATATTCAAAGAAGGGTTAGAAATACAGCTTTTTTATTTATTTCAGAAACTAAATAATATATTTCTTGAGTTATATATTAAGCAAATCATTTGGTAAGCCTATAAACTTGGAGAGTTTTGCTTTATATCTCTTTTTACTAAAAAAAACCCTTTCTTTTAATTTTTACAGATAGTTCTAATTATATTTTAAGTTTTGTTATTTATTTTTTACGTATACTCAATTCCAGTAAATATAGCAGGATAGATTAAATGATAAATATTCTCAAATTACAAACATACCAATTTAAGGTTTCTATATAGTAATAAAATTAACACGATTTGTAAAGCAAATCATCAATATTTAAACAATCTTCACGTCTACTTATAAATTAAGAAAATATTCCTCTAATAAAAAATAACGTAAAGGAGGAAAAAAAAGTATTTAACTAATTTCTTACCCTAATAATCACATTATACCTTTAAAGTTTGAAAAAATGATTAAAGCTACTTTTTACTAAAGGAGATATATATTAAAAAAAAAAAATAAAGTTAGCAAATTTAATTAAATTTTTGTGCCATAAAATTTGTTTTCCTTTTAGTACGCTGGAATAAGATAAAATTAAGATGTTTTTTAAGTTGTTTTGAAGAGCTTGACAAAAAATATTAGAACTTTGTATAAAAAAATAATTAACGGTATATTCTATATTATATTGTAGTATAGTTAAAAAATCTCTAAAAAATATTTTTACACAAAAAATTTACAGCATTTATAAGCAAATTTAGAACAACATATTTTTTAAATTAAATAAAATAAAAAATAGCCCGAAAAATTCACAATATTTATTCTGTGTAGGAGTCAGCAATTTTTGTGTCCATTCGAAGAACACTCTATGAAATATACTATAAGAGCCTCTGAAAAAAAATCTTAAATAAGCGAATTTAATTATTAATTTGGCGCAGTTTATTCTATTCGTTGAGATTACAATTGCAGTAAACAAGAGATTAGCTTAAGCCCTTTTAAGCTGCTTGCCGAAAGGATGATTGAAATACATTGTTTAAAATAGCTGTAATGATGGAATGTCGTAAAATGGAGCAATTTTGAAATAGGCTGTTTATTTCTTTAATTAATATTTAAATAAGCGGGAGCACAGTGAGAAACTGCATATCCTTTATTTTCAAATATATATAAAAAAAAACAAGTTTTTTTAAAAGTCGAAACGAATGAAAAATAAAAATGAGGTTATTAAAATCTTTTTAATTTAATTCATCATGGTACGATAATGTTTTAAGTTAGGTTTGTTAGTTTGCTGGTATCATTATTGTATTTTGTGCTTAACAATTTTGACATCGCATATTTGTAGAAAAACTGTTCAGCCAGTAATATTAATTATATTAGTGAAAATGAAATTTTTTCTCTGAAGATAAAATAGAAAGAAAGCGATTTTTCCCCTTAATATTTCCAAAATGCTGCGAATGAAAAGTTTGAAGAAACAATAAAGTTATTTTGAATTTCATTAAAACAGTAAAATTGCTTGAAACAAATTTTGTTGACATTGATATCTGGAAATTTACTAAGATTAGGAAAATTAGGTTGAAAAAAATTAATTTAATGAGAAAGCTACTAATTAAATAGATGCGAAACGTGATTGTTGGGAATAATTTGCTTCGATGTTAAGAAAGAAAAAAACGTTAGAATATTGATTAATAAAAAATAAGACCTAACTTTTTAAAAACTTTTGCAAATGCAATAAACCCCCCAAATAAAAACATCGAATATTTGAACATCCCTAGGTTAAACAATAACGCCTTTTGAACGATTTATTCAGAATGTAACTATTCATTTACAGATATCTTATAAATCTATTAATATTATCATGTTAAACATCTTTCCGAATCATTACGATCGATTTTTGTCCTTGTATTGCATGAAAGCTGTCATCTTTGGTACTCTAAAAAATTTTTTTCTAGCAGCTCACTGATAAGTGATGGTCTTCACCTGGAAATCCTATTCACACCGCTATCTCGGTAGGTGTTTCAATCTATGTCCAGTTTCCACAAACTTTTCTGCCTTAGCTATCTTGGTGGAAATGTAATTTAGAATTCCTTTCCCAAGGACGCCAAGTCGCCAATCAAGATGGTGATAAGTTAAATAAAACTGTAAAGCAGTTCTTCACTATGGCGACTTGGCATGCTTGGTATCCTTGTTGAGGTGGAATGACATCATACACTAGATTTCAACCACTTCATTTCATCAGACCTGGATGCAGTTTTTATAACAATTTAATTTTCAATTTACATATTATTTGAATCCTGATTTTGAAAGTTTGTAGTTGACAACTTTTCTTGTTTCGCATATTTATGATTAAATTAAAGCAGTTAATACTTGTACAAGTACATCCAAGATAGCTCTTAGCAACATATTCTTGATCTCAAATAATATACCAGTAAACTCGCATTTCGATAAAAAAGATGCGTGTTAAAGTAACTTTATAGGTGATTAAAATATACTAAATTTTATATCATGCATTATATCATGATTCTTTTGACGGAAAAAATATTATATACCACATCTTAAAAAGTTAATACACTTCTACATTAATCTAGAAGTTAATGTCATATATATAAAATTTATGACATTGTAAACAATAAAAGAAGCCTAGTTTTGCTTGATTTTATGTAAAATGCATTGTTTTTATTAGCTGCCTTTGGCAACAACATGATATGCAAAAACTTTATATTCATGACTCTATATAGAAAAACTTTTTTAACGTCAAATTGTGACAGGTTTTTAAATCAATTTTGTTTCATTTTTCTAGCAAACACTATTCAGTACATGAACTATCTTAACGAAATCAGTCCCATCATAATATTATTAAATACATAATTGTTTGATTAATCTTTCAAAGTGTCTTTCCACCTGGGGGGACTCAGGAATGAGGATGAGAAGCTTCCAGTGTAGCGGTGGCTTCGCACCATTTTGGTAGGTACAAAAAGGGAAGGAATCATCTACATCTTATCGATGAAGGGACGTGCTTCCTACGGGAAGGGATGTACAGAGGCCGGTGATGGCAAGCCATTGGACTCAATCATTGTTCTCCCAAATGCTCCTGTTGTGACTGTCTGGCCATTTAGATTTTATCTTATGTCTTCGGGTGGGGTGGGAGTACCCGGTTATCTCTATCTTCAAAGTGTCATGTTACTAAAACATTATTTTTTTTATTTGTCATGCAAATTACAGAATATATATAACATAATCCTTCTTCCTCAGCTTATAACAATGAATGAAAATCAAATACTTAAATAGTTGATGAAACAATGAACAGGGTTTAAATTTAATTCCGGCAATATCCTCTAATTATTATAAATTAGGCAAGAAAAATATTTAAATAAATGCTAAAATTAAAGAAAAACTTGCTGGGAGTTTCGACTGGCATGATTAAAAATACATTTTTAAAAAGATCTGAAGCGGCGCACAGATAATAATTTTACAAAAATATTTTCAGAAGTTATAGCTAAAACACGCTAAAATACCGGAAAAATTTTAATTGCTTTTTTTAAATTGCACATTTTTACCACCTAAAGCATACCAAATTTAATTTTAGACTATTGGCTATTTTGTAGTGTAACTTTGGATACACACATACACACACAATAAAAAATTTCATCATCATTATTATTTTTGAATATCAAGTAAGTTTTGAAATAGTTCATATAAGAAAACCCTCAAAATAATAAAATTTTTCAGATTATTTGTTCTCTCCAAAGATCCCTGACCAAATCCATTAAACAAAAATTCCTCTTTGGTGCATAAGAGCAATACACTTTTATCTTTGAAAAAATCATTTTTGCATTACACATGGGATTAGCGGCTGACAAATACCCCTCATTATTAAAGTCAACATCAAAACTTTACCACTGGACATCTAATTAAATGGACCTTTCTAAAAGTCAAACTCAAACATAAAGAAACAACAACCTTTAATCACATAAAGCGAATTGAAAATAAAACAAAACGCGTTAATGCATTCCTCCCCAACTGGAACGTTGCACTTCCATACATTTTCTTGCGGCAATCGATACTTGAATCAATAGCATTCGTTATAATGTATGTTGATTCAATTCACTTGGAATCAATTTACCTTAGTTATGTTTACTCAGGTTCCCTGTATAGTTCACTCACAGCTGATGCTCAAGTTTGACTGCGAAATGAATTGTATCCGATTTGTTCTGCAGCGTGATTTCGCTTCGTCAGCAATTCTGAATTAAAATTGTTTGTAAAGGGACTTATGGATAAGATGACTTATTACCTGAATATTTTAAACATCTAAGTTAGTTAAATCTAGAGATTTATTGGGAGAAATTGTAATTTATTGGTTTAATTTGAGTTGAATTCGGGGAGTGATGTGGTTCTACCAGCTTCTTCCGAAATTGTACACAGTGTAAATGGTTAACCCTTAACTGGGGACGTGTGGTCTGTGAGACCACTAGCGATGGATTTTCCATCACCCCTATTCTATTTTTAGCTCAATTGAATGGATTGGCCCTGTAGCTTCCTGTTTTATGACCTTCAATACACGTGAATTTTTTTCAACCGATTTCAGCAGATGCTTTTTAAAATAATTCAGTTATTTCTTCGAGCGCGGTCTCTAAGACCGAATCTCCCTGTTAGTGTCCCAGTGATAAACAAAGCTTAGCAGATGGCGCTAAAACTTGGGCTCCGAAATATCATCTAGTTTACTGATCCTATTATGAAGCAGTGCTCCAGACACTTTTAAATGAAGCAGAAAGTGATTTTAGTGATAAGGATAATTGTATAGAAGAGTTTTTCGATGCAAGTTCGCATTCAACTGATTTTGATATGTATGTTCAAACATAATTATTTTTTCTAGTTATAATGTGTTTTGAAAAATTTATAAAATATATTAATATACCAAGAGATATATATACAGTATTTATAGGTTGATTTTTATACTAGTTCTTAACCTATATGTTTAAAATGCCCTGGAAAACCGTGCTATGAAAGTCACGCAAACCGATAAAAAAAGGGCCAATTTTAACTTTTTTTTTGTATTTTTCATATAATTGTTGAATTTTACATTACATTGTCTTCTATATACCTTCATATACTGTAAAAATAAATATGATGTAAAAAGTAATATGATATTTTTAAGAATATTATTTATTGTAACATGTAATTTGAGAAGAAAATGTATGTTCTAACGCATTTACTTTTTTCAATGATAATATATTTTGAAAAATTTCTAAAACATATTTATATATCAAGAAAAATATCTGCAAAATATACTGTCAGTTTTTCATACTAATACATTCATTAGAAAATTTAATTTGAGTGTAAATGAAATGCGGTCTCGTAGACCGCACTTCCCCAGTTAAGTCCTAAAATTTCACCACCCTAGTTAAGGGTTGAATATAAATACATTTATATTATAAACAAGGATACAAAAATATCACGGTATAGTGGAGAGTCGTCTCCCCAAAACTTTCTCGCATACTCTCTAAAAAACTTCAGAGAACATCTCACATAACATTGGCGTACAGTAGTTACGTAATGTTAACATTCGGCGTGAATTTAGCATTTTTACTGAATTCATCGGGGCATCCTTGGCGAGTTATTCGGCGATTAATGTATTAATAGCATCCAGAAAACGAATTTTTGCTTTAGATATGTTCTTCTCAATAGACTGAAACAAAAGTTTGACGCAAAACTGGATTTTTAGTCAAAGAATCCCATACAAAATTTGATATTTTTGGGTATTACATTTTTCTTAAAAGCAGATATACAGACAATCAACTCTTAATTGAATTTGGTTTAAAATTTGAGAGGTGTGTACACTATAAATTCTAAAACTGTGCACCGATTTTTTTTTATCTAGCTCTCTTTGGTTTGCAATTATCGTATTAACTTATTATTGGACAGATGCACTTCCTTTGAACTAATTTAATTCAAAACTTAGCAGAAATCTGCAAATTTGGTGTAAATGTATACCAAATTTTGTCAGTCTGTGTTTTCAACGTTTTCGTGTTATTATTATCTGTGTCAGTCAACGTTTCTGTGTTATTATTATCATAGACAGACAGACATATGGTAATTTTACAAAAATGTGTTTTTTAAACTCAGAGAGATCTAAAACGTGGCAATTCGTCAAAATCCCGATTTTCAATTTCTTATTGATTGCTATACATTCTCTGTCTACGTATACGAGAAAGTAAAAAAGTAATATTATTAATTTATTGAGTGAACTATCAGGTCAGTTTAACCTGTTAACTGGTTATGAAGGACTATTTCAATGTGAAACTAACGGAATATAAGTTAATTACCCGGTTAATAGGTTAAAGATTTGATGTTAAGTGGATGGACGGAAACTATTTTTTTACTTAACTAACTCGAAAAAAGGCTTTAAAAAACAATGCCCATATAAAGCCAACATATTCCCTAAGAAAAACCCAAGAGTGACGAGCGACATTCATATTAATAATCATACTTTGCTAAGTGACTATTATT